>PVJH01034703.1:0-20353 GCA_004026705.1 Nesogale talazaci
CCGGCCCCCATTCCAGGTCTGTGATTACACTTTTCTTTTTAGAGCAAAGCCAATCCCAAAGGTCTGGCTGAGTGTCCACGGCTGGTCACCCTGGCACTGTGCAGGGGACATGGGCCAGAAGACATAACACTGGACACAAGGACAGAGGGTCGCCACTGTCCCAGGGCCCCTTCTCTCTCTGCATGGGCAGTCTAGCACAGAGCTGGGGCTCCAGCAGACTGCCCTCCCCATGCCTACCGATGGTGACGTCCGAGGAGCTATGAGCCTCCAGGAAGCGGTTGAGGTGATGCCAGACCTTGGGGATCCAGTCGATGATCTTCACCAGCTCCACATTCCGCATGCGCCCACTGATCTCCATTTCCATGAGCTTCCTCCTCAGGTAGCGACCCAGGAAGCCCTTCACGGGCTCCGTGTGGTTGGCACAAAGCACCCACCTGGGGGAGTTAAGAAGGCTTGGTCGACCCTGGCAGGGCGGGAGCGACGTGAAGCACGGCCAACCTCAGGGCTCAAACCCCACTCCCGCTGTATGCAGGCTAACAGAGACCCGGTCACTTAGTGTTATAGAATCATTGTCAGGGGAGACCAGTCCTGGAGAAGGGTATCGTGCTTGGTAAAATGAAGGGGCAGCAAGGAGAGCCCTCCACGAGATGGACAGACCCCAGGGCTACAAGGGGCTTGGGCACAACAAGCACTGTGAAGCCGGTGCAGGATCATCGTGCAGTGATTCCTTGTGCTGTGCAGAGGGTGGCCCTGGGTCAGAGCCGACTCGAGGGCACCCCACAAGAACAGCACCACCCCTGGACGGTGAGGCACGGGCCCTTGATGCTGCCTGCCCAAGATCAAACCACGGATGGGCAGCTGAGCACCCAGGCCGTCTGACTCACTGAGAGACACTGGACGGCAGGCCTGTGCAGGGTTGTCGAGTGAGAGCAGTGACTAAAACCCAGCCCAGGCGCCCTGGTGGAGCACTAGACCCAAAGGCTGGCTTTCTAAGAGAAAGACCTGGGGATCTGCCTCCATGAACCACTGCCTAGGAAGTCCTTTGAATAGCCGCAGAACCCATCCCTCCAGGGAACCAACAAGGTGACAATGTTGTCCCCAGGAGTGAACTCTCCCGCCCACCCTGACTCACCCCCCTGGGCGGGTCCAGCTTCCACGTGGACACGCGAAGCGGCCCCTTACCTGAAGTTGTGGTGAAGCTGCAGATTGGGGGTTGAGGAGGTAGCCTGGTTCATTGTTCCAATTATGTAAGGGCTGCGGGGCAACGAGAGAGGGAGGGAGCTTTGTGACCCCGAGCCACGTGGGCACGCAGGGCACCCACGGAAGCCTGTACGGTCTGCATCCAGGTTCCCCCCCCCCCCCAGCAGTGCACAGTGCGATGCAGGCTGTGGGGGCTCCGCGCTCTCCGGGGGGGGGGGCGGGGTCTGTGCCTGGTCCTTACCATTTGTGGTACTTGCAGTTGAGCAGCCCGTTGAAGATCTCACCCAGAGAGCTGACGTGGTGCAGGTTGTCCAGGATGATGACGAGCGGCATGTCGGCGGCGGCGTTGTTCTCGCTGCTGCACTGATCGGCCAGGTTGGAGAGGTACTGGCGCAGCTCCTAGGGAGGCAGGGGGAGAGCAGGCTCATGGATGCGCCCAGTGCAGGCTCCCCCCCACCTCTCATCCACACACAGACGTGCCCGTGGCTACCCATTTCAAGGCACTGACCGGGCGCTGAGGGGGATTTGGAGGGAGTAACGACTATATTGAGCTGCTAACTGCAAGGTCAGGGGTTCTATCCTGGCCGGGAGGGAGAAAGAGAAGGCTGTCTGCTGTCTACTCCCGTCTCAGATGTCTCAGATACCCAAAGAGGCCGTTTCACTCTGTCCTACAGGGTCACTGCGCGGCACAACAGACTCCCCAACGGCAGGGGGTGTTTTTGCTTTTGCTTCTACCACGCCCTGTCCATTTGTTCACAAGTCTTCCCATGCCTGCGCCAGTGCGCGTCTGGAGGCCCCACACCTCACATGCCTGTGCCCCGCCACAGCCCCTGCCTGCCAGTGCACCCCCAGAAGCCCTGCACAGACCGGCCCAACAGGTGCCTCAGAGGCCCACACAAGTAGACACGATGACTAGGGATGCAGTCGGCGGAGCAAAGAATGACTCCATGTGTGGCAGGGCCTTGCGGAAAGCTGGCTCTGAGCTTGACCCTGCGGAGCAGGTAGCCGTCAGACACAGGATGAGTGAGAAGGCAGCCGAGCTTGGCTGGGGGGGTGGGGATGGGGATGGTCCCTGGGGGACGAGGCTGAAGCGGCTCGCTGAGCCTGGCCAGAGCCTAGGTGCCGTCTGATGAAATCAGGGTCTGCATAAAGCCAGCATTTGCCTGTGAGGCACAACACCAGTGCCTTCCCCACACCAGGGGGCTTCAAGAAGTTCCTGGGAACATCCCATCATCTTTTCATTCGATGTTGCCACGAAGGGGAAGCCCCCGCACATTAACATACAAAGGTAGCCCTCAGATCACCAGGTGAGATGCCTCACCACCCCCACCCACCCCAGTGTGTGCTTCTTCCCCAGCCAGCCAGCCAGCCAGCCAGGCAGAGAGAGAGAGAGAGAGAGAGAGAGAGAGAGAGAGAGAGAGAGAGAGAAGCTCCTTTGTTTTTCTCCAGTTACTGGTGTCCCTCCTTCTGCAGCCCTCTTCACCTGAGACCCAGCCTCAAGCCCCTGACGCCTTGAGACCGTAGCCCACCCCTCCCTCCTCCCTCAGGCCTGAGGGATACTACTGGACAGCCGGTGCTCTGACCACCTGCACCGAGGCCACCAGCCCCATGCCTGGGGTCCTCTCTAATGGATCGGGAGAAGGCACCTGCCCTGACTCCCCTCCAGGAGCTCTGACCCTTCTCCCTCAGTCTGCCCCACAGCACAGTGACTGGGCCTGTGTAACGTAGTGGGTACAGGTGGGGCTGCTGGCCGCTAGAGCTAGGTGAGCAGTTCAAACCCACCAGTCGCTTCTCAGGAGAAGGATGAGGCTTCCTACTTGTGCAAAATTCTACAGCCGTGGAAACCCAGAGGGCAGGCAGTTCTGTGTCTTACAGGGTTGCCGTGAGTGAGACCCACTTGATGGCAGTGAATTGGGAAGGGGGCAGGGGTGGGGGGGGGGGTGGATTGCGGTGACCGAGAAGAGCCACACGGTAGAAACAGTCGAAATGTTGAGCAGCAGATGAGTGGCCATGCAAAGTGTGGTAGAGAGACAGACATACAGACAGTGAGTTAACATACAGACAAAACAAGAGTGGAAGCTCAGGAGCATGCCGCAGTATGACAGAACCCTGAAATCATCATGAGGAACAAAATAGTTTTAAAATGACTAGTACAAAAAAAAAAATGACCAGGACTGCATGACCACCCATACATGAAATCAGTACACATAGAGAAAGCCAAGATGTTTACTGGTTACCTGGGCCAGGGGGGACAGGGAAGGGGGTCCTGGGGTCCGGTCTCTGTGGGTGGTGGTGGAATGTCATAGAAGGGGCAGCGGTGGGGGTAGCACAGTGTGGGCGAGTGGCCAACACCAGGGAATGGGCAGTGTGGAGGATGCTGGGGTGTACATTGTCGCCATGCCAGGAAAACTTACAGACAAGTCACTTGGGGAACTTGCTGGTGACACATAGTCCTGGCCCCACAGCCCACCACAAATAGGCCGTGGGGCACGAAGTCGAGGGGGTGGCCCTGACTATCACCCCAGGCGGTCTCAGGGCAAAGGAACCACTTCCTTCGTGCCCAGGAGTGAGTGCTCCATAAGCCCCGGGAGATGTCGGGAGGGGCCGGCGGGGGGAAGTGTGAAGCCCTTGGCTAATATTCAGTCAGACTCTGACCAAACGAGTCCCCGCTAGGAAGCCCCAGACTTAGGGTCCTGCTCCAGTCCCACTCTCGGTGGCCTGCAGCACAGGATCTGTTTGCTTTACGCCTCAGCGTGCTGCTCTGAAAGTGGGCACGGGCACAGCGAGACGGTGAGGCCCAAGTGCTAGTCCAGGCAGAGACCCAGCAACATGTGGGCTTATGTGGTCGCCTGCGTCACCACCGATGAAGGGTTTATTCTGGAAGAGCAATGTCACTTCGTAGCTCATGGCACATTCCTGGTCAATGGGAATGAAAGTATTGGATGCTAAAAAAACAAACAGGCAAATGATACCAGAATTAGATGGTGTCTGGCCACCACTACAATGGTCCTGCATGGGATCGCATCAGAAGGTCCAGGAGAGAGTGGGAGAAATACGTGGACCAGAACTCAAAGTCATCAAAAAGGCCAGGTTGGTGGTCAGAGAGAGACTCGTGGAACCCTGTGACATTGGCCCCTCAGTCACCCTGCATCTCTGGAAAGGGACTCCCTGCTGTAACCCAATTGAAGTCCAACCACAGACAGGTCTACCCGGGAAGCAGGCATAAGCACCCATCGGAGGTCAAAGGACAGCATCTACCCACAGACCATCTTAAGAAGGTTAAGAAAGGTTAGAAGCAAGAAACACAGAAAGCACGGGGAGAAGCCTTCAACAAGATGAGACCAAATGTGTACATGCTGTGGAACAGAAAATTGATGTCCTGCTCTGTGAACTCGTACCCAACTCCCACTATGAAGTCAGCAGGTGGGGGGAGGGAGTGCACCAGATAGAAGTGCTGATGGTGCACTTCCTTTTAAGGTGATTGAACGATCGAATTATTCAGTTGTATGGTATGTACACTGTGTGTCAACAGACATGTTGAAAAACTAGTAAAACTTTTCAAACAAATCCTCGGTAGGAAAATAACAAACGGGAAAGAGATCCTGAGCACGGATTCTGTGCCTGGCTCACTAGCGCTTCTGGAGCCCAAGCCCAGATGGAACTCTTTGGTGGGAGTGCCAGAGTTGTGCTCCTGCTGCCCTGCTCTCCCCTGGGCCACAGGCTCTCGGCAGCCGCGGAAGGAGCACTTCCAGTAAGTGCTGTTCCGGCCAGCCCAGCAGGGTTCTGTTATGTGACCGGGCATGCCCCACCGCCAACTCCACTATCCTCGCTGCGTTTGAGCCCGCTGGGGCACCCACCATCACCAACCCATCCCCACAGCTTGAACAGCACCCACGCATGCGCCCTGGCCGAGCAGCAGGCTCAGAATGCTGCCCCTACCTACCTTGCTGGACTTATGGTCCACGTTGAAGGTGGCGATGACCCCATCGGTCAGCTCCCGTCCCTCTCGAAGCACCATATACTCGGACAGCCGGTTAGCCAGGTAGGTCTTGCCGGTGCCACTGGGACCAGACAAGATGATTCGCCGGTGTTCTATCAGCAGGGATACGTAGCGCTGCAGGATGGGCTTGGGGATCAGGGACTCGAACACCAAAGCATCCAGGCTGTTTTCCGCGAGCCCTGCATTGGAGGGGAGGAGAGGGGCATTGGAAGGCCTGGAGGGAGCGCAGCTGCCCTGTGCAGCTGCTAAAGGGGACTGCCAAGACCTGAGCTTCTCCCTTTCCTTAGCAACTCACTCACCCGAGACCTCTGCCCATGTAGGTACCCAGCACGAACAGTCACCCCCAGTTAGCATATGGTGTTTCTGGCTCCATGCACCTCTAAGTCCTGGGCACGCAGTCTCCGTCTGCCCTCTGAGGTCTCCCAACTCAAGGCTCTCTGGGTCTGTCTGGGGCCACTGTGTGAACCCAGTGCCGGGATCCAAACCTCACCTGTCAATGTCAGCCAGGCCCCGCAATGAGCACCTCCGCTATGCTTTCTCCCAGGTGTCAGAGGCCGCGGCTACACTCACGCATGTGACCCACAAAGATAAAGCCTTCTGAGTAGAATCAGGAGCAAAATGCGGGGGGCGGGGATTATGTGATTGGGGGATGTGCGGCACAGCCTCAGGTTAAACAGTACATGTTGAGGTTGCGCTGCCAAGTGGACACGGACCTTCCCCTTCCACCCCAAATCAGTCAGGCACGTTGACTTTTATAAAAGCTGTGTTCTCGGTCAGTTCCGAACAAGGGTCTCGAAATGATCCCCAAGAGGGTGCCCTGGCCAGAGGCTAGGGTGCTTCAGTGAAAACATACTCCACGAACCCCAGCGTCTGTGAGCGGAGAGGAGAGCATAGGACTGCTCGTCTTATCATAGCATCTCCCTCCCGCGCAAGTACTCAGCGTACACTCACCAACCACCGCCCCGCCCCGCCCCCCAACGATGGAACCCGTGTTTCTGATCCTTCCCCAGCCGAGAAACTCACAGCCCTCAGGTCCAGTCTGCCTCAAGGCGAGCCTGTACCAAGAGCAGCCCCGAAATATACTGGCTATTCCGGAAAGAACATGCTAAGGGGAACAGGCTGATGGTTTTCCTGGCACTAAATCTCAATAGAAGTGGCTTTGACCACATGGTGACAGAGTACTCTTCAGCCCTGAAAAGTGCAGAGGTTTGAGCCCCCACCCCACCTCCTCTCTGGGAGGACAGACCAGGAGACCCTGAGAGTGGTCCACACTGTGCGCCTGGGGTACCTGCAGCACCCACCCAGCTCACCCCCCCACTTTGGGCCCCCATGGCTCTGCCTACATGTGGCTGCTTCGTTTTCTGTTTGCGGTCTGCCTTAAGCAACCCCCTGGGAGGGACTACTTGGCCAACAATCTCATTCAGCACACGGCCTCTTTCCTCCCTCAGCCGCCCTCTGCCCCCCAGTGAAATCATGGGCATACAATTAGGAAGCGAATGGTGCACACTGGGTCAGAGATCCCGTGCTATCGGACAGGCCAGCATAGTCCCCCTTGTAGTGGACAGTGGTTTGGAACTGTCAGTGTCCTCTCCTCCTAGCCCTGGCAGTGAAGTGCTGTCTGCGATGGAAAGACCCTTCTAGGTGTTCTGCCGGGTGTGAGCCACACCTGCCGGATGGGATGCAGCCAGACTCGGCCACGGTCAGTGGGTGTCTGACTCACGGTGGACAGATACCTCTAGAGGCTCCCTGCCACCCTTCCAGAAATCTACCCTCTTTCTTTGAGATTCCTAGACTAGAAGGAATCCTAAGCCAGTGGCTTTTTTTAAAAACAGTATATTATTTTTATTCAATGGCATTTCATCTCCCTTGTGCAAAATGCTCACAAAGCCAACCAAGCAGAGGTGAGTGGAACTGAGCTCGAGCCAGTTCTGGTGACACTGAGCACCTAGATCCAGCGGTGCTTGATGCCTGCCCCTGGGGTTCCCAGGTATGTGAATCTAAATATTCCTGGTATATACAATGTATACATATAAATTTTTTCCTTTTGCTAAAGCTTGCTTTGAGTTAAGTTTCTGGCTCTTGCGGCCCAGTGACCATACTGTGGGGTTTTACTTGACAATTTGTGAGGGAGGGCTCAAACAGCTGGTGCTGGAGTACTAATCTAAGACTGGTGCTGGAGCCCACCCCAGGGCCCCGCAGAAGAGTGGGCCGAGAAACCCGATGAAGCGGCTCTCTTCTAAACTGCACGCAGTGGCCACAAGTGGGAGCCAAATGGAAAGCATCTGGCCATGCTTTAAAACCTGATCGGCTGCTTGATGCCTGCATGGCAAATGTACCATTAGTCACCAATGGAGTGACAGGCTGGCTGACTCTTTTCTAAAATCCTCCCCACCAGGGCACCTAATTGCCCCTTGGGTGGCTCAGAAAGCTGACTGTCAAAGCCTCAGCCTCAGATAAGGAAGTCAGCGGGCAAATCAATGGGACAATCAGAAAAGGGAGCGTGGTGCAATATGAGTACAGTCGTCAAAAGATAGGAAAACTGGGATCTTGCAGTCAAATGGAAATGGGAAATACAATGGACCGGGCAGCCGTCTGACGGCACAGAAGGAAGTCTGGGGGTGCCGTGAGTCTGCGCTGGGCTCGCTGCTAAGCCGCATGGCTAGTTCCAAACCACCATCTGCTCAGCAGGAGAAAGACGGGCTGTTCTACTCCTGTGAAGAACTACAGTCTTGAAGACCCTCAGGGGTAGTCCTACCCTGCCCTGCAGGGCTGCTTAGTCAGCATCGACTCGAGGGCCATGAGCTCTGGGGTGTATCTTTTTAGCAGCATGCTCCCCGGAGCCTTTTGTGTGCCTTATTCCTGCCCCTCTGCCTCCCAGTCCCTAGTGGCAAGAATCATGCCATTCTCAAACTTATATGGCCAGAGAGCACTTCTTTTCCCTACAGAGAACGTGGTGACTTGAGAGTCCCACAGGTGGCCTGAAGTCTGGGACTGCCTGTCTGGGCAGTCTCGGCCCCAACAGCACTGTGCATGGGTAAAGGGTCCAGCAGCCTTCTCTGTAGCTGAATGGGCCCGCGGCCAACAGGTGCTTGCGGGGGTCATTCACTGGCATGGGTGCAGAGTTCCACCAGTAGAAACACACTTCTCCAGGGTTACTAACAGTCCGTCGTCAGCCAGGAGTCACAGCTAGTGGGATCTTTGGGTCTGTTGACTTGGCCATGAATGAAAATCATCTGTTCCCGTGGTCAGAGGAAGGGCAATGGGAGGGGTGTAGGGGGAAAAGCCCATCTATATCCGCAGCAAGAAAACCTCAGCCGGGGTGTCTGGTGCCCCTGCAGCTCCAGAAGCGCCCACCTTGGTCCACAGGGTGTCACGGTACCTTTGACGCTCACAGAGATGGTCATATTCTCCCCAACCAGGTAGCCGCAGGGCAGCAGCTCGGGTGTTTCAGACGTGCTGGTCCGCTGGATGTCCCCAATGCTGTAGCCCAGGACACTGTCAGAGGTCAGCCCTAGCTGACTCACTGGGTCCACGTGAATGATGTATTCCTGGAAAACAGAAGGGGTGCCCTCAGAGATAGGGTGCAGCTCTGCCCTCAGCATGCGGTGTCATGGGGCGATTTACACTTGTCATGTCTCCCAGGGGAGGCATCTGAGCGGAAGTCGAAGTGTGGACCGAGGGGGAGAAGAGTTAACTGGCCCCAGAGATCACGCCCCAGGCGCATGGGTCCCTTCAAACAGGCCTATTTAGTGAGTGCTAGAAGAAACTTGATCTAGGTCATGAACATCTAGTCTGTACGAACCAAGCACAGAAGCATTTGACATCAGGTGAAGACATCAGGGTCTGCGAATGTGCTGGGGAAATTCATGAACTGTAATTGTGACAAGAAAGGGCTCTGCCTGCCTTCTGGCTCCAGGCGAAACCTATGCTCACCCCAGAGTACCGCGGGCTGTGAGGAGAGCAGCCCAGGCCCGTTAAGAAAGAAGATGTGGGGCTGAGGCCCAGTGGCGCAGTGGTTGTGTGCGGGACTGTGGCCCACTGGGTCGGCGGTTCAAATTCAACGGCAGCTCTCCAGGAGCAAGTCTGGGCCTCCTACTCCCACCAGGGCAGTGATGCCCCTCACCCACCCAAAAAAATTATAAATAAATAAAGTGACTTTCCCCCCACCAAAAAAAAAGATGTGAATCTGGATTCAGAAACTGTCAGTGACCAAGAAGTGTCATGTCTCTGAATGGAGAGCAAGTAGCCACAGCCACACAGTGATGGGTCTGGAATGGTGATCAGGCCTCTACTTCGAACAGTCTCTGTCCCCTGTCCTGTGGAGGTCCAAAGGCTGTCTTCAGGCCCAGCTGTCGGTGAGCACAGAGTACGAACAGTAGCATGGTTTGCCCAAAGCCACTCACATCTCTTGCCTGGTCCCCTTTCTACTGATGGCCCCATGAAGAGGGATAAGCACAGACGAGATCTTCTCTATGTAAAGCCACGTGTAAGCAGGTGCTAGACAGAGGCTGCAGAGAACAGGTGCAGGCAGACCCACCCAGCTAGAGCCGGGTCAGCCCGAGAGCCACATGCGGTTCTGAAGTACACTTGAGACATTTTGAAGGGTACCGTTCAGAATACGGTGATTTCCTTTGCTTTACAAATGCACTTATGGCTCTCAAATAATTTTTAAAATGTGAGAAGTGGGATCCTTCCGTCTCAGAAGTGTGCTGCCCCTGAACTAGACCCACATCCATGACCTGCGGCAAGTCCCCGTCAGGGCCCCAAATGTGCTCCCCTTCAAAGGGGAAAAAGACCACAATCTCTCTCCCCGACTGGGGGTGAACTGGGGCGATAACAGTCAAGCACTTCCTTGCACGGCTTCTGGCATCATAACCACTGACTATCGCCACTCGGGAGACAGGATTCATGAGCATGCTGGAGACTGCACTAATTGCACCAAAGCATCTTTCAAAGCCATCTGATGCTATAAGGGTCCCCTTCCTGCTTCTCCTGTGCTAATACCTGACCCAATGATTGGATCAGAAAGAACAAGAAATAAATATGCCGACATCCTCGGCACCAGTCACTAATCTGACATGAACGTCACATGGAGCAGGCATCAGAGACCTCGTCAATGTTGACTGAGGAAGCCAGTCAGACAAATTCACTGCACAACCCCCACCCCACCCCACCCCCAACAAAGAAGAATGGAAACTGACGTGGCTCACAGATCAACAAGACTGGGTAAGGAATCACAGGGCAGTCTGGAAACGGCAGAGCTCACATCCTTGTGCTGGATTTGTGGGGGGAGGGGGGGGAGGAAGGGATTCTAATGAGCTGGCCAACCACTACCAAGTGCTGGTAGGTGATGGGGTTTGGTCACTTGCCATCCTCGATTTACCCATCAGCACACTTTAGGGCCAGGGAGCACATTGCAGCAGTACAAGAATGTGGGAGGGGACAGGGCCTGAAAACTGGCCAAATTCAAGACATGGAGTACCCTTGATTTCCATAAGCCCCGACCCCCGTTGTCAGGGAGGACGTTGGTGCCACCTCCTTGCCATACTTACTTTGAACAGCCGTCTAACCACCCCATCGAGCACATCCCACTTCGTCTTGCCACTAACTCCAATGCAGCCAATGAGAAAGAGGTGCGGTCTGGGATCCTAGGGTAAGGAAAGGTGTGCAGGTGAAACACAGGTGGGGTTTTCTGGTCACAGCTCAGCTGAGGACTTGGAATGCGCCTCAGGACTCCGCCAACAGTAAGAGCGAGGGGAAGAAAAGCACCCCACGCCCTTTTTTTTTTTTTTTTAACACAACAGCCTTATAGCCCTCTCCTGTTCTGTGTCACTGCCCTACCGCCAGAAGGGCGACCTGTGGGACAGGAAGAGGGGCTCCCTTCCCTGGGGCCTAAAGCACTCTACTGAGGTGCTGCCTGAGACACTGGACGTGTCCTTCTGCCTGGCCTGCGCACGAGCTCCTGGCTGCCTTCTTGTCCTTCCCGGATGACTCACAAACGCGCCTCTTCCTGGAGGCCTTCCATGATGAACTCCCCTGGGCTCAGACCTCACACTGCTTCTGGAACTTCATATACAGCTTATGCCAGGAGGAGTTCTGATTTCAAGTAGGTTACCCTTGAGGCATGTCTGTGTTCTTTGTCTAGCAAGCTTATCTCCTAAAGGTAGAATGTGTTTCCATTCTTGTTTTGCTTTTTTTTTTTAAATCACTTCTTTTGTTTTTATTTTCTTTAAAAAAGTTAAAAACACATTCGATTGAGAAAATTAGTAAAATTAACCATTGTTTTTCCCTTCTTTTGCATTTCTGCCAAGCTGAGCGTACCCAATAACACTGATTAACACTAATCAAAGTAGCACTGATGGCATATGTCATTCAGTTGGACTTTTAAATATCCTAGATACTTGTAAGGATATAGAGTTAGGAGAGCTGGGGTGGGGGGGAGTGCGGGGGAAGAGATGGGGGACACCTGGCAGTTAGACACAGCCAGCATTGATAACCTAGTCCTTCCCCTGGCCTTGTAACCCAAGCATGGAATGCAAAATAGAGGTAAATCCTGGTGGCCTGTCTCCCCTACATGCTGTGATGACCCTCCATGGGACTGTGTTTGCAAGTGATCTGTGCTTGCTGGGTGGATGTAAGACCTGCCTGCTGATGGTAGGGATGAGCATGAAAATAAGATGTGTATTGGGATTATCACATTTAGCTGCTTAAAATCGACAGTCCTTGCATGAGAGCGCCGTTTCCACCTGGCTAGTCCCTCTCTCATGTTTCTGAAACCCAACTTCTGGGCCTGTCCGGGGTCAGACCGAAGAGGCAGCTGGGAAGTAGAATCTCTCGGCACGGAAAAGCCTGGCTACAGACACTGGGCCCCCTGGGGAGAACTGGTGCTGTCATGGGTCAGTGCTCCACTGCCAACTGACAGGCTGGCTGCAGGAGCCACAGCTGCTCTGGGGAAGAAAGCCATGGGTGTCTGCTTCTCCAAAGAGCCCAAACCGAATCCCCGGCCACCGCGCTGCTCCGACTCACGGCTCCGACTCACGGCGGTGCTCCTGGGGAGAACGGAGCTGCTCCATCAGACGCATGCGCATCTTTAGGGGAGCAGGCAGCTGCACCTCCCTCCCGCCCAGTGGCTGCTGGGATTGCACCCCATGCTTCTGGTGTAGGAGCCCCATGCTCAATCCTCCAGGGCTCTTCCCCGAGGAGCACAGCCTTAGAAGCCCTCTGGGGCAATTCCGCTCTGTCCTCGGGTGGGAGAAGCTAGCTGGAAAGGGGTTTGATGGCGACCTCTTTGGTCATGAGTTTGTATACACACACCCTCCCCCCGGGGCATGCCGGCGCTCAGCTGCTAACCAAGGTGGTTTCAGCCTACTCAGTATGACGTGGAAAGGAGGCCTGAAAAGCCATGTCCAAAGATGCAGCCACTGCAAATGTTACGGGGCCCAGCTGTGCTCTGACAGCGTGGGGAAGCCGACTCGGTTGTTCCTGGCTGGGTCCCCGGCTATCTGAAATGGAATCATGTGGTGGCCCGGAAAGAGTATAACAAAACTCAGGGGTCTCGAAAGAAGGGCTGGAGAGGTCTCTCCACCTTTGACAAGAACGTCACTCAAAACATCCTTTAGGTTAGTCACTGAGAAAAAGAAGCACCTTTCATTGCCCCCTCCCACCCCAGTAGTGTCTGGTGCTTTTGGTAGCTTCTGAGCTTCTGCCAACGAGGAAAAAGTGTCCCAAAGCCCACTGGGGATTAAAGTGGCCAGCTACTCTCTGGACTGTTCGTGCTGAGTGTGTTTAACTGCTGCCGGGGTCCCTGGGAATACAGTAGGGTCACAAGAGTCATTCCTCACTGATGTTACTACTGAGCTAACTGCATGGTGAAATGCAAGGGGAGTCAGGCTTTAGTGATGGTGGGAAGGTCCCCTAGCCACTTACCAGTGTGGGAATGCTGCCGGGGGTGGCCATTGGTTAAGAAATGCGTTAGTGGTGCTTCCAAGCTCACCTGTGGCCCTGAGGTGACCCGGGGCTTTAAGATTGAGCCCCTCAACTAAGCAGTGCTACCTGGGGAAGGGCAGACAGAGCAGGGAGAGGGGTCCCACTAACCTCCTTCCACTTCATTGCCTCCTGAAAGCTGACAACTATCTTAACATGCCTGCCTCCTTCCTTCCGAGCCGAGCATTCACCAGTGTCATCCAGCAACATGTCTGCGAATGGAAAACAGCGACAGCCTTAGGCACGCGGGACAGCAAAGCGGTGTCCTGACGCCCCACTGCGGGAGGACACCCAGCAGCGGGACAAGCCGGGTGTCAGGTGTCGGAATGGGGGGCAGCATGGAGGAGGCAACGGCAGGAACCCATGGCGCCAGCAGGCTGGCCACGCGCCATGCCAGGTGGACGTGCGAGGGGCTCGGGGCTCAACCCAAACCAGCAGCGACAGCAGCATCATGAGAGAGAAGCGTCAGCCTCCAATGTGCTCACAATGGAAACAAAAACAAAAACAAAACAAAAACAAAAACACCCGTCCTGGTGACTGGGTGGCCACAGCGGCGGCCTGTAGTCCACCCTGAAGGCGGGAGCGTCACAGGCCTGCGCTCATCCAGCCTGCAGGTGACCCGTGGGCGAGGGACAGAACGGAGTGCAGCATGACGGGCGAGGGGCTCCAAGCTTAAGGCTTGGCTCTGGAGCGAAGCATGATGGTGGGTCACGGCTGGGCTCATGTTGACACACCCAGACGCACACACGCGCACACACACACCTCAAGTGCACACGTTCCCGCTGCCTCTCCGTGTCATCTGCTGAGCTGCTTAGATTGGGGCTCTCGCCCGGAGACGGGGTGCCAGCGGCAGGCCCAGCCCTGGCCCCGGTCTGAGGACACCACTCACCCAAGCTGGTTGACTCAGTGAGGTTCAGGCTGTGCTGGGAGAGGCCCAGGGACTGCCTCGGGGAGGCCGAGATGGACACCTGGGAGGGGGCCCGGCTGCAGCCGCTGCCCTGCGACTCTGATTTCAGCCGGTCATTCTCCGCTTTCAGCTTCTCGATTTCACTCTGCGGAGGAGGAGTGGGAGAAGCATGGTCAGCCGGTGGGGGCTATGGGAACCAGCCCTTTCTGCAGGCACGGCTCTGTCATTGGGGACAACAGGTCTCTGAAAGGCCAGCAGCAGTGTCTCCCAAACTCTGCTGCCTGACTGTGAAATGAAAGGCTCTACAATCTAAGAAGTTTGGGAAACTCTGGGCTGGCCCGGATTATTTCCCCCCCACTCCCCACCTCCCGCCTCAGCAGGACTTCTCAGAAGCTGAACTGGCCTGCTGGGTGTGCCCGGGGGCTGGCCATGTGCGGCACTTCCCCAGGGGACTCGATCACGGTCCCCTTCACCGATCCCGCGGTCAGAACGGTTCTTTTCCAGCGAGGCCTGCTCGGCAGGCCCCCAGCGGCACTTCGGAGGGTGAGCCCTTCTGGAGCACCTGGTGTGTTCAGAGAAGGCAGTGAGCAAGAAGAGACCTCTGTCACTAGAGGTGGCCGATGTTGGGGCAAATTGGCAGGCAGTCGGTGACAGTACGGCCTTGCCCAGGCAAAGGATCGGCAAGGCCTCTGCAGCTTGGCTTCTCAACAGAAGGAAGGGCTCCATGGGGTCTGCAGGAGATGCGTGCCAAACGGAGACACCCAGGACGTGTGAGGAACCACTGTGTGCCCTGCGGCTGGGGAGTCAAAGTGAACACGTACCTGCAGAAGACCAAGGCCAAGTGAAGGAGGCCACATTGTCTGCAGCAGACAATGGGGGAACCACAGGGGGCAGGGCCGGGTTTGACACCTTCGAGGCATTCAAAGATCCTGTCTATCTCGCTGGCAACTCTTTCCCACGAAAACCTGGAGTCACTTAGTGCACAGTGTTTATCTGTCCTTCCCGACTCCTCACTTAAAAACATCTTATGGATGTTTCTACAGCCATTAAAGATGACTAAAGCTAGAAAGAAAGAGAAAAGGAAAAGCCTGGTCCTTGAGCAACATATGGCTGGAAAAGAGAGAGAGAGAGAGAGGCTGGCCGAGCAGAAGGGGTGTCATCCCAAGCCGAGGTGACCCTGGGGCTCGGCTGGGAGCCACCCCTCTGCTCTCACCTGCATCCTGTTCATGGCCTCGCGCAGCTGGTCGAGCTGGTGGGCGGAGCTGAGGGCCTCCAGGCGGATGTCCGTGAGCTTCATCTCCTTGTCCCTCAGCTCGTTGCGGAGCTGCAGCACCGTCTCAGCCTCACTGTCCGTGCACTCGGAGATGCTGGGGAAACAGCCGTGTGAGCAGCAAGGGAAGCCCCAGCCCTCCCCCTTTGTGCCCGTCAGTGACCACGTGTCTCCAGCTGCTCTGGACTTCCCGCGAGCGGCAACCTCAAATGCACCAGAAACCCACAGAGTGTACTGACTCGGCACTTCCCTTGGCAGGGCTCCGGCCGGGAGAACGGCTTTGGTGTGCCTCTCCACAAAATGCTATACCATCTTTTGGATGGGCCGGATGTGGCAGAAGACACAATTCTCCTTCGGCCTCCAACACAATCCTGGTGGCCCGGGCAGGCGGGTGGCCTCCAGGAGGGTTGGGGGCACAAACCCCAACCAAACTCTCTGCCATCAGCGCTGGCTCACCGTGACGCTACAGGGCAGGGTAGAACTGCCCCTGTGGGCTCCTGAGACTAACTCTTTGGGGGAATGGATGGGAGCATACCCGGTTTGTTTATTTTTAATGTCTTACTGTGACTCAGGTGAGGTTAACAGACAGACCAGCAGTGTCATGGACAGCAGCCCGTACAGCTGCTCCAGCCCCCTGCCGGCAATCCCCACGGTGCAGCGTGCCTTCTGTGCCCTGCTCCTATCCCACCCACCCCCGGCCTCTGAACCCTGGTGGATTTCAAATCTCTTCTTCTGAGGCAGTACTTCTCAACCTTTCTAGTGCTGCCACCTTTTTATACAGTTCCTCACGTGGTGGGGCCCCCCCAAACCATAAAATTATTTTCATTGCTACTTCATCATGGTCATTTTTTTTACTGTTATGAATCGGTGACCCCTGTGAAAGGGTCGTGCGGCCCTGAAAGGGTTCTCGACCCACAGGATGAGAACCGCTGCTCTAAGGCGCGCGGCCCTCACCAGGGTGACGGCTCCCTTGGCTACGAATGGGGCCACAGACCAGAAGGGTCACGAAGGGCCATGGTCTCGGGGCGGCAGGGGGAGGATGGGGTAAGGCCTTGTTTGAAATGCTTCCCCCACTGGCCTTGCCTCGCTCAAGCCCACAAGACCGTGGCTTTGCTCCATTCGCGTCAGCCCCTCTGCCCAGGCTGCTGCTTTGCACCCCCTCCTAACCCCTTCCGTGCTTTAAGGCTCACTGCCCGCCCTTCTGGAAAACCAGACCCAAACCAAACATCTCCAGAGTCTGGGGAGGCTGTGGAATGTCAGCGAAGGGCTGGGGCCAGAGCCGCCCCACCCAAGCCCTCTGGGGAGGGAGCGCCGTGGGGAGGAGGGCCTGGCTCCCCGCTTCTTGAAGTCCTGCAGGGCAACACCCCTCACCTCCCCCTCACATCGGACTGGCCACCCTGTGGATGGCGTGGCCCTGAGCCCTACTCAGTGAACTGCGGGTGGGCGAAGGCCCAACCCACAAAACCCTGCCCTCACCCGCCTGCCGGAGGGGCCTGGAGCACAGGGCAGAGGGCTTGGCGGGCCCACGTCTCGCAGCCGGCCGCCTGCTTGAGATGGCCTCGTGCTGGACTCAGAGGGAAGCAGCAGTCCATCGACAGAGCCTGAGCCATGGAGCCCCAGGGTCCAGGCTGTGGTGGCAGTCCCTGCTACTGTCCAATGAATACAGTGCCCGCGCCTGCCATGCAGATTGTGCCTCTCAGAGCCCAATCTGAAGTTTTTGCCAACTCGGTCTGAACCCTAGCACACGACTCTTCACCACACAGACCCTCTGCACCCTGATTGGTCATTGGGGTGTTACTCAGGTCTCTCTGCTGCTCCCATTCCCCACCCCCCTTCCACCTTTGTGCATGGCAGCGAGCAGGGCCTGGGTGTCCGGCAGAGCAGAGCCTTGGAAGTCAAAGGGACTCTACTGGGCCATGTCCCCACTCATCCCCATGCTCTAGGAGTGGGCCTCTGGCTAGCACCCCTGTCGGTCTCCTTTCCGAAGAGGGAGAGTGGGGTGCTGTTCAGATGGCCTGCTACAGAGGGCCAGGCCTCTTCTCTGAGCAGGACAGGGACTACCTTTCCCATGGCTGCAGGCAGCTGGGACACCTCCCGGGGCTGACGCTCAGGGTCCCATTCCTGCCCTGCACTTGCTGCTACTGTCTGGGCCTGAGGTTCTCCGATGGGGACGGGGAGAATGGGGAATGGCCAGGGGTGACGAGTGGAAACAAGGGGGGAGGGAGCGGCTGGAGTGGGCACCCCGCTCCACCCACGCTAAGACCGGCTGAGAGGAAGAGTGCCAGCGAGCAAAGGAAGGCCTTTACACCTTGAGGGCTGGGAGACGGAGGATGGTGCGGAGAAACTGAGCTCCACCTCGTGACCCGTGTGTCTAATTAGGGCTTCTATCCTCGTGGAGCAGGCTCTTCTGCCTCTTCCTCGTATCATCTCGGTTTGTCACTCCATGTGAGCCTGAACTCGGAGAGACGCGCTGCCCACGACCCCAGTACATCTCCTCTCGGCCAGACGCTGCTAGTTCTCACACACGCCCCTCCCTGGGGCTGGTTGCCCCCTCTGGGAAGAATAAGACCACTAGCTTGATCTCAATGTGACATACAAGGAAATGGAAAGGAAGTGAGTTCAAGGAGCTTGCTCGACGCTATCCTCCCGGCCTAAATTCCTCAGAGCTCATACGTGGCACTATCAAAGCCAGACACGGGGGTTCCCAAGGAGCCAGGACTCCTGGTCATGCCTCTGTGAGTGGCTTCTAAGGAAGCAGAGATGCCATCTGACCCGGGGGGAGTTCGGCTGCCAGACTTACAGGGAGTTGGAGTGAGAGGTTCTTAGCAGCGGCGTGGACCCCGCGGGCCCGTTGTGCGGTAACTTGGGCGAGGACGGCAGCGAGGAATCCGTCATCTCCTCGATGTCTGAGTGAGAAGACGCCGACTTGGGAGACTTTCTCTTCCCGAAAGCTTGCTTGAAGGAGCTGCGTAACTGAACAGACAGGACCATCAGCCTGGTGGGGGACTGCAGCCACGTGCTCGCCCTGGCCACACAGACGCATGCAGGCACCAGAGCGCGGGAACGCTCCCCGGGTCTCCCCGCCACCGGTGCAGCGGGAAGAAGAGGGACCTGGTGTGGGCAGCTCAGAGGGCGGGACCTGGGGTGACATTCCGTGCCTGCTCCTGGCTCAGTACTAGACGCCGACAGCCAGGCAGAGCCTGGGAAGATGAGGTGACACAGCAGCCAAGCAGGACAGACGCCCAGACAGGGTGACAGATGGCAGGAGGTTAGTCATATCAGTGGATGGGTTAGCTGGGTGTCTGACATGAAAGTCGGTCTCGCTTACCTCAGTGACCTGCCAGAGAGGACGCAAGCAAGAATGGGGGGTGGGGGGGGGAGAAAAGACAACTTTAAACAGAGAAGCCAGTGACGGGGGAAGCTGGGGGCTTCTTCAGACGAGACAGGGCCAATCACAGCCCGCACGGAGGAGGCTTCCAAGCCTGCACGGCACCCCCGTCCATCACGAAAGGAGGACGGTG
This sequence comes from Nesogale talazaci, assembly GCA_004026705.1. NCBI lineage: Eukaryota > Metazoa > Chordata > Mammalia > Afrosoricida > Tenrecidae > Nesogale > Nesogale talazaci. The sequence goes on from PVJH01034703.1 coordinate 18,882, forward strand.
GTTGGGAGCTCCCTACAATGGGACTTCTTCCAGCTTTGCCAGTCGGCTGGAAATGACCGTCCTTCCCCACTTGCTGTGTGCCTTCCCCTGACTTTCCACCTGGCAGTCACCTCTCCATGCCTGAATTTGGGGAGTGGAGTCAGGGACCTGCTCTCCTGTCCTCAGTAACGGTCTCTTCTTGGCTGCTTCCTTCACCGGGCCCCCGGGGTCGGGGGTCCACTCTGCTCTATCTGCCTGAGGGTTTCTGCCCTCTGTGTCCATGAAGGATAGAGCAACAAGCAGGGAGTGCCCCATCTCCCTGGTCCCTCAGGGGACAAGGGGCAGCTATTGTTCAGAAAGGTGTTAACCAGACTGGGGACACGGATGGGGGCATCACTCTCCCCAAACCAGGAGGCAGACATGAAGGTTTGAATGACAACGTGAAACAGCTCAACGTCCTCTCTGAAAGCAGGGTAAGGACTTTCTTTCCAGACCATAGAACACAGCTTCGTCCTGAATCGAGGTATTTTAAAAAGCAATTTCCTTTTTTCAAAAAAATGTTTCCCTTCTGAAAATATATTCTGTTTTTTCTCTTTTAACAGTTAAGAAACTCAGAAAACAAGTGAGATTTTTTTTTTCCTCCCCATCTACGTCTCAACAATAGCAAACTGCTGGTGTGGGTAGTTTGTGGGTAGCTCTAAATTTACTTTCTCGCCAATGTCCTACTTTCACCACCTTTCCAGAGAGTAGTCAGAGAATAGCAGGATGTGGCAGGCAAGCCATCACCCTAAGGCTTTGCCCCTACCCTGATAAAACTTCAGGCAAAAAACGGAAATGACCAAGATTAAGCAGAATTAAAACTTTGGGATTAAATGAGGAGGCAAATTATCTATCTTCCCTGATTTCACTGATCATCAAGGCTTGTTTAAAGCTAAGGAGATTGAAAACTGCTATTATTTACAGAAAACAATTCTCTCGTCATTTTGATCATCAAGGCAGATCGTATTTTACCAACAGTCTAACAGTAACCGAACATGGACTAAGGGTTTCGTTATATTTAGCTATAGCAGATGAGATGACTTAAAAGTCACTAGTAATTTTCCAAAGTAATGAGAGGGTCCCATGGAGTAGCCTTTTAGTTTGCTCCTGGGCAAGCGTCCGATCCTTGACTGTTTTCACTAGACCTCGCCACCCATCCAAGATAACACAGAGAATGAGTGGGACATGAAGGGTACGAATGAAGACATTAAAGCCACGATGGGAACAGAGTCCTGCCAACACTGACAAATGCAGCTCATGATCGATTTGAGAAATCCTTGCACCAAAGACAAGGAGTCAAACTTAAAAAAAAAATGGGGGGGGGGGCCACTGGTTAGAATTTTCCCAGAGAGTGGGAAAAACTTTTTTCCAGAGAGTAGGAAAAATTGTCTAGACATACATCACTATGAAAAAGTTCAAACAGCTTGTTAAGAAACACAGAAAGTGTCTTTAAA
>PVJH01034704.1:0-20039 GCA_004026705.1 Nesogale talazaci
CATCCATCGTGACGGAGTGTAAGTTCAGTTTTTCATTTCCTCTTGGACGCAAAGACAGTTTAGGAGACTTATGTTTCGAGTCTGATTTAATCATAAAGTTCTTACTCACTTCAAGTTTGGGAATCTGGTCTATTTTGATATCGGGGTGTCCCGTGCTCAACCTCTCATCCGATCGATCACTGGTCGCCGCCAGTGCAATGGGCACGGGGTTCCCTGCTGGAGCACCAAGACTGACTTGGGGAGTCCTGCCCCGTGGGTGTGCTTGGGGCGGGGTCCCGATGAGGCAGACTGCCGGCCGGCCGTGGCACTGCCGTGCACTCAGCCGTCTGGGCTGGGGCCGACTAGAGAAACGCATCCAGGGTTACTCGTGGGTGTCTTTCAAAGAGCGAGTGTCTATGGAGAAGCACCGCAGCCCAGTCCTGATCAAGTCCATGAGTCTGATACCAGCCTCTATGTCCGAGATCCGTCTGTAGCTCCCTCTTCAGACTTACGTCGCACACGCAATGATGCCGAATCCAGGGAGCTCTCAGGCCAGTGGTGGGCAGTCTTGTGGCTCCAGTGGTGGTGGGAGCGTCTCAGCGCTGGCGTGGTCTCCACGTGGCTCCTCCAGCTCCGGGGCTCTGGCCCCATCAGCGGGGCTCGTCCGCTGGAGGACAAGCGGAGAGTCTGTGTGTAAACTGCTCACCTCCATCTGACCTCCACATGAGGCCATCAGCTGCGACCTGGTTGACGGCCAGGCTCCACCCTCCACAAGTTAGTGACACCCACGTGATGTCACTGCCACCTCGTGTGTCTTGTCTGGGGCCTTCCAGTCTGTGCCTGCTCATTGGGCCGCCCCGCCTCGGCCCTTTGCAGGAGCCGCTGTGTCAGCCCCGCGCCGAGCTGGTCCTCCTCTTTCCCATCCCCCTCCCCTCTGGGACGGGGCAGACGCTGTGCTCGTGGGTCCTGAAGCTCTGCGGGGGCTAAAAGGCACCCCTGCTGCTTGAACAAAGTGTGCTTGGATGGATGAGAATCTGGTGAGCAAACCGACTTGATCTGGGCTGGATATTTAATCGATGCATAATTACTTCTTAATCTGAAGCTCTTTCTTACACATTGGCGTGCCACTGGATTTGTCTCTGGAGTCAACCTGGCCCACCACACCATCCAGTCATCTACCTATCTACCTGTCACCTAGCACTCACCTGTCCATCTACCTGCCATCCAGCTACGCATCTCTCAACTATCATTTGTCTGTTTATTTATATCTTAACGCTCACCTGGTTCTCTTCGACCTATTTATCTCCACACCCACCTGTCACCCTCTATCATGTATCTGTCTACCGCCCTAGCGTCGCCTGCCTATGCCTGCCGTCATCTACCCAGCGACACAGCATCTTTCCATCTCTGCTGTCTCCTGACCTAGCTGGGGGTTCCCTCCTTGAGCCACCTCCCCCGAGAGCCCTCCAGCCAGTCACTGTGGCCACACTGCCCTCCTGGTGTACCGACCGCCTCCACATTAGGGACCCCTTGGGCTGATCCCTGGTGACTCACGGCCCAGCATCGTGCTCTCCGGTCCGAGTACAACCGGACCAAGATGTGCGAGTCTGCACAGGGACCCCCATCCCACTGCACCCCCTTCTCATCCAGGACCCCCTCCTTCTCAAGGAGGCCTGGGAGGACGGCTGCTATGTCAACCCCTGACCTCGGCCTTTCCCTCCAGGTCAGCTTGGCCGGCCCTGAGAGCACCGGGCACTGCCCTGGACCAGCTGGAGACGGGAGCTTAATGACCCGCAGAACCGGAGAGGGAAACAGGACGCGCACGCACGAACTCACGCACCACGCACGCGCGCGCGCACGGAGAGACGCGGGGCGGCCGGCTCTCCTGCAGACACAGCCGGGGAGCCCGCAGTCTGTCCCGCCCCCAGGAGCTGGGACGGGCTCAGCACCCGGGGGCAACGGGGCTCCGGCGCTGGTCCCCCCACCACGTGCGTGCTGCTGCTGTGAGGCGGGACCCCAAGGAGGAGAGCGGAACCCCGCTAACACTCACCATCACGGCCGTTTGACACATGTTGCAGCCCGTATCCTTGACTGGAGCTCAGCGCCTTCCTCTCCCCCACCCCGCCCCTCCCGCCTTCCCAAGCATGACGTCAGCGAATGGAACCCTGCGCTGTGGGGGCCCCCATAACACAATGTGCACCCCGGGGGCTGGACAAACTGCGGCCCCCTCTCCGAGGGCCCCTGTGCGTGGGGACCGTGGACCGACTGGACGGGCACGTGGCTGAGGGCCACCACGGAGCGGGCAGGACAGGACTCCAGTTCAGTGGCCCGGGAGTGAATTTCCAGACAGGCCAAGACGTCTGCAGAAGGGGGGGCAGGAACTCTGCCCCTCCGAGGGGCTCAGGCTCCAGCTCTTGGGAGGGGCAAGGGGCACATACCCTTCCGGGGAGAGCGGAGGGGTCTAGCCCCTGGGTGTGTGTGTAGGGGGGTCTACCCCTGGGGGGATAAATTGGAGGGGGTCTAGCCCCTGTGTGTAGGGGGGTCTAGTCCCTGGTGGGGTTCAGGGAGGTTCCCAACCCTCAGAGTCACAAGGGCCCAGCCCCTCTGGGGATGCGGGGGTCCTATCCCTCAGGGGGTGGCAGGGTCCAGTCTCTCAAGGTAGACGCAGGGGAGTCTGAACCGTCAGGGGGCAGACAGACCCGGCCACAGTTATCTGTGGACTCCTCACCCGAGTCGGGAGGGCAGGGCTGTGCAGAGCCCCCGTCCCGGCAGCACCTTCCATCTCTGTGGGCGCCCCTCCCTCCAAACGCATCATCCACACACGGGACACATCACTAAGACTGGCCGGGGAGGCCGCTGTCCCGTGGCCAGGCGGGCCCCTCGTGGCCACAGCCCCTCCTCCAGGCGTGGGCAACACCGATTGCTGGAGTCAATCAATGCTCCAGGCCCCGCCCGCCGGCATCAGCTGCTCTGGCCTGCTCCTGTAGAGGCCGGCGTGGGCACCGGGTGACACTGGCTGAGCTTGGGCAGAACATTCTCCTGGGGAAGCGCTCGTGGAGGGCTGGCGAGGTGTGAGTCCGGCTGCAGAGGGACACGCGCATCTACGTGGCTAGCAGGCAGGGACCACAGGGCCTTCCTCGAGACACGGCCCTGCAGCACCCTGGAAGCCCTCTGCCCTTGCCACGTGGGGCCTCCCGGAACCCCGGCGGTGTGTCTGGCACGCCGGCCGCAGGTCTGCCTGATTGATGACTCCGCGGCAGCGGTGGGCCACGCGGGAGGAGAGGAGCCTTTAATAAACGCTGCCGAGACAATTAGCTATTCGGGTGGAAAAAACGAAATTGAATTTCTCTCTCACATCATAAATAAAAATCACTTGTAGGAGACAGTGTAAGCGATTATCTTTACGACCTCGTCTTTTAGGGACAGCTTGCTTAAACAAGACACACCAAGTGTCAACTGCTGAGGAAGAGAGAGAACACTGGGAGTTTTTTGTTATCCGAACCCCAAAATAACCTAAAGGGGGGGAGAAGCACCCCACGGAGTAGAGGAGGTATCTACCACGCCTCAACCAGCAAAGGGTTGGTGTCAGATGCCCCCAAAGCCAGGGAGGCGAAGACCCACCGTCCACAGAGCACGAAAGAACGAGCACTAGGTGCTGGAGGACGGTGCAGGGAGGCACGGACAGCCCCGTGGACGGCCGAGGAGAGACACCTCAGCTGGAGGCTCTTGAAGGCCAACAGGGGAGATGTCATCTCACGTCCTCAGACACGTCGTGGGAGAGAGCAGCCCTGTCCCTGGAGAAGGGCGTCGTGTTTGGGCAGTGAGAAGAGGGGGCCTTCGATGAGGCAGTGGACACTGGCTGCAGCGATGGGTTACCATGTGAGAACAGTGGTGAAGACAGGCAGTACTCGGTGTGCTTCCTGCTGTGGTCTACGGGCCATGGGAGTTCGAACCGAACCGCCTGTGATCCATGTGTGTGGGAGTTGGGCCGGCCGTGGTCCTCGGCCGTGAATGAGACATCAGGAAGACCCCAGCAGGGCAGGTGTGCGACACAGAAGCAGAGAATGGCAACGACGGGTGCTGTCCCTCAGGATGAGCCAGGAGGGCAGGTGCACACGTGGGAACGGCCTGCTGACCCCGGGGCTGGTCGGTTCAGAAAGCCTGGCAAGAGGTCCAGGTGTGGTGAGGGGGAGCGTAGGTTGACCCGAAGTGGACTTCCTGGTATTCTGGGAACCTTTGGCTCTGCCCAGCTGCCAGTTTGTCTGCCCGAGTCGGGGAGGGGCCAGCAAAGGGCCTTGGGGGCTGCTGAACAGGAGGCAGGAGGTGCAGATCCACGCAGGGTCCCCTCAGCATTGGACGAGGGGCTGGCTGCCCGAGGAGCAGGGCTTCACACCCAGAGCGGCTCCGCAGGGGCCACGCGGCTGTCTGCTTCCGCACGGCTGCTCTGCCGGCCTGGAGCATGGTGGGACTCAGCCCATGGGCTTGAACCTCCGACCTGCCTTGGCAGCTGAGGCCTCGCCGCCGAGCCCAACACGCCACCCTACAGGGAGGAGCATGGCTGTGTGTGTTCAGGGGCCTCTCGCTGGTGCCCGGTGCCCCCGCCCCTCTGGCCACGCTGCCGGACCCTCACTCTGCAGGGCCAGCTGTTCCCTCAAGGGTCAACAAGGGTCTCTGATTGTCACCGAGCTGGTTCCGGCTGCTACAGGGGCACGCATAGCCGTGGGGCAGGGGCTCTGTGGGCGGGTCGGGGGCCATGGCCGCTCCCTTGGTCTCTGGGGTGGGTGCTGCTTGAGCAGAGCCTGTCCCACCAGCCTGCCCTTGGCTTCCCTCCAGACAGATAAACAGGCAAACAGTCAGCAGACCCCTCCCCAGCGTGTGTGGGAGCAGAGGCCCCCTGCACCCACCCCTCAGCTGTCTCTGCTGTGGCCTCGGGAGAGCCAGGGCCAGGGTTTTCTTCCTCAGAGGGACTCGGCCCCCCACGGGCCCTGAGGCTGTCGCCGCTGGCTGCCAGCACCTCATGGTTGTGTCTTCACATGCACACCCATGTGTGCACACGCATGCACATCCCACGTGCACCCCCACATACTCATTCATGTGTGCGCATGCATATGCACAACTACGTGTGCACACGCACACCCCCCACACGTGCACACACATACACGTGCGCATTCACACACTCACACCCACGCATGTGTGCACGTGCACGCACATCCATCCACGCTGTGGCACAGCAACTCCAGGTCAAGTCGGAAACCCCACAGAGCCTGAGGACAGGGCATATCCCTGCTGTCTTCTCTGGCTTTCTGGGGACGCCAGGATATCTCTTCTGGGACACGCGGCCTGGCGGCCTCTGTGAGGGCTACAAACAAACCAAGTCCCAAAATGTGCAGCCGGCGGCCATGCCCCAGGGCCCTGCCAGACGGATTAGGGCTGCCCTCAGGCCATGGGCTGTGTCCGTCTGCCCCAGGAGCGGAGGGTGGGCCTGAACCTCCACCCTGGCAGGGAGCAGCTGGGCTCTTTGACAGCCAATCGAAACCAGGGTGTGGTCATGGGGTGCAATGAGACTAGCAGGGGGCACAGCCGCATCACCTCCAAACCAGCCACCGCTGTGGGGGCTGCCCCTGCCTCAGAGAGCCTGCGGGGCAGGGCAGTCCCAGCTCGGCTCATCCTCAGTGGTGGTGATGGGCTTTGGACTGCAGGGCCTGGGGTCTGTGGTCCCAGCTGACCCCAGCACCGGGAGGCTCCCTGTGCAGGTACAGAGTATGTACAGCGAGGTCGGCCCCAGCGAGGGCTGAGTCGGAGCTGCACAGACCTCAGTGTACACTCAGGGATGTGTACATGCCAACACACGCGTGTGCACACCAGGGCCTGTGCCATACACGGCAACGGATCTAAGGATGTCCATGCTCCAAGGGGCTCCGGGAGCATGTGGAGGGAGATGCCAAACAGGTTCCCAGGCCAAATGCCTGATTAAAGGGGGAAAGGGCTCCATGACCGTCGTGGGCACACATAGATAAGACACACATACTCACACACCGACACACATACACTCACCCCCACACACATGCTCATACACAGACTCACACACACAGACACGTGTACAAAGACACACAGGGTCACCCACACGCACTCGTGTGCACAGGCAGCGTGACCGCACACGTGGGAAAAGGCTGTGAGATTGACAGCATCCGCCCTTGGGTGGCAGGACACAGGCGCCTCTGATTCCCCCTGCCCCCCACCCCCACTGAGCCATTTTCATCTCCCAGAGTCCACAGGGGCAGGGACGGGTCTTACAAGGACACACACTACCTGTCTGCTCTGCTCACAGCAGGAATCCCCGACTGATACCCTGCAATGCCCAGGCGGGATGCCCCCACGCTCCACCCCCTGCCCCAAGGTGGGTGAAGGCGCAGGCTGCAGTGCGGGGGCATGATGGACACCCAGACTCCGGTGCTCAGGGTCACAACCTCGGGCATCTGCCCTGGGCTGTACGGCAGAGCAGCCATCCCACTCCTCGCTGTCCAGCCCTGAAAGGGTTAAGATGCATCATCGATGCAAATTAGACTTAATTAATCCTTTTCATCAGTTGCAAATATACCTTCTGAACCCTATTAAAAACATGAATATGCAAATACAGACCTTTTTTAATTCTCATTTTCAAGGACTTGGTGTTGGGGTTTGATTAGTGAATTCCGTTAACAGCCTGTAAACCTGGAGCAAAATTAATTTCCATTTTAAGTTTGGAAAGCAAAAAAAAGAGGTAGGCAGAAAGGCAGGCCTGGAGGTTGTTGGTAATTAAGCTAATTATAGTGTCACATTAACGAGGCCAAAGACCCAGTCCCCCTGGGGTAGGAGGGGGGCAGTAGATGTCAATGACCTGGGCTGGGCATAAAAGGGTGCCAGGTGGGGGTGCCCCAAATCCTCACAGCACTCCAAGACTCACAGGTTGGAGGGGAGGACTGTCAACCCACTTTCCAGATGTGGAGCCTGAGCGGGGAGGGCCCAAGCTTCCCAAGGACACTGGGGCAGAGGGGATTTGCACTGAAGACTCCCGCGCCCAGCACAGCCCACTGTATACCCGGACTCTGGGCCCTGGATGCAAGGACCCGGTTCCGGGGCCCGAATGGACCATCACCATGTCCCTCCCAGTTTGTTTGGCAGTAGGGAGGTCAGGAGGAAGCTAGTGGGACTGCAGACTAGACCCAGCAAGGATGGAGCTTGGCCTGCGTGGGTGGGGCGGGCGCTCTGGCACACCACAGGGAAGTCCAGCCTGAGGCTCCTCCATGACCCTGGGGTTCAAGGACTTGAGGCCCAAACAGAGGGCTCCTACCTCCTTCCTTTCTTAGACTGCTTTCATGCCGTGGGGGACAATTTGGGATGAGATGCATAAATGGGTACCTGTTGACTGCTCACTGCAGGAGTCAGCAGTTCGAAACCACCAGCTGCTTTGTGGGAGAAAGAGGACGCTGCCTCCTCCTGCAGTCACAGTGCAGTTCTACCCCTGTCCTGCAGGGGCGCTGTGGGTCTGCAGTTCTATCCCTGTCCTGCAGGGGCGCTGTGGGTCTGCAGTTCTATCCCTGTCCTGCAGGGGCGCTGTGGGTCTGCAGTTCTATCCCTGTCCTGCAGGGGCGCTGTGGGTCTGCAGTTCTAACCTGTCCTGCAGGGGCGCTGTGGGTCGGCAGTTCTAACCTGTGTGGCAGGGTTCCTGGCCCCCAGGCCTGCTTGTGGGCATGAAGAGCACCAGCAGGCTGCGAGTTCTCCCTCAGGCAGAGCTGCGGGTCAGCGGCTCGCTGTGGAGTGGGCAGTTCAAACCCTCCAGCTGCTCCTTGGGAGGATGATCAAAGATGGACATTTGAGAATGCGGGACAGACAGGCTTGCCATGAGATGGAATCTGAACGGTGTGTTTTTAAATCTCATTTTACAAGAATAAAAAATACACCCATATATATAAAGGAGACGAGCTCATGCAACAACAGACTAGGCAGCAGCAGGTAGGCCCCTGGGCGAAGGGTCTCCGACCCCTCTCGCTGTGCGACCAGCAAGGCCGGACCCCTTGATGCACACACATGCTCACAGGTACACGGGTCCTTGGGTTAAGGCTGCTGGACTTGAGCCATGCCGGCCAGTGCTGCCCACAAGAGTCCACTCAGGCCTGCATTGACTCAGTGCACAGGGACCCTGCTGGACCCTGAGCCTGGGGCAGGGAGGGACCACAGGCTCTGTGGCCAGATCCAATGGTCCAGTGCCAAGGCCACATGTCACCAGCAGGGACCTACCCAGAGCGCTGGAGCCAGGGCCCATCTGGGACTTCCCTTCAGGCACAGCTGATGTGCTCTCCCCTTCTTGTCTGTGTCTGGGCCGTCTGTCCGCAATACTCCCACCCTGTTCTGACATGACAACCGCCAGAAGACCCTTCTAATGGGGTCCTCCCAGGGGGCTGCCCGTCCACCCTTTTTCCCCATGGACTTGGACTCACAACTCTGTTCGAAGATCCCCCCAAGCCGAGTTCACTGCTACCAGGGCTCCGCATGGGGCAGGGGGCACGGCCCTGTGGGTCTCCGTCCACGCGTGAACTGAGCGCAGGTGGCCTCGTCATTGCTGTCCTGCGGTCCCACTGCCAGCATGGAGTGGGCAGTCCATGGGAACTTCAGGCGGGGCACCGTGCACCCCGATCTCCACGGTTCCATGTCGTGCCTTTCACCCGCACAGCGCAGGGCCGGACGTCAGAGGTCAGCTCTCTGCGTGTCTCCTAGGTCCCCACCCCGCTCTCTCGCGTATCCTGGTCCAGGAAGATTTTCAGCAGGGGGACCCCGGCTCCAAAGGACGTGCCCCTCATCCGACTCTCCTCTCAGAGGGCCCCGAGGGTCCCGTCTCTGCTGGCCTCCCCTGGAGTGAAGGTGTTGCAGCCCCCATGCCATCAGACAGCACCGTGAAGGATGATGACATCACTGCACAGCTGCCAGACTGCTGAGCATCACGCCCACACAGACGTGGGGCCCCGTTCGGCTTGATGCCCTGTGCACGCAGCCTCTCCACTGCGAGCGGGGCGCCCACGGGAGACTGTACTCCCGACCGCTGGTGGGTGTTGGTTCAGCTGGTCTGGGACAGGGCCTGCCTTTCTGTGCCTGTGGAAGGCCAAGGACCAGCATGGCCCGGGCTGTGCGTGGAGAGGCGGGTGCTCAGGGCCCAGGCGGGGAGCCGAGGGTGGGGCGCCTTCCGTGAGTCACGTCATGTCTCGGCAATTACAGCTCATTTCGGCGGTGCTAATTCCTCAAGTTGGTCGTTAGCAGCTGAAGGGCCTTCAAGTGCTTGGCAGGGAAGGAGTGGGGGGGGGGGCGGTGGGGTGCAACCGCAGAACCTTCTGCGTGCTGGGGGGCGGCAGTCCAGTTGGTGAGTGGGGTGTTGGTGCTCCTGGACCCCCCACCCTGCTATAGGGGACGGCTCTGCAGCCCCCTGACCCCTTGCCACTCCCCGAGTCCTGGCCCAGCCCTTTCCCTCGGCCTGGTGGGGCAACATAGATGGGTCCATCCCCCTCTGTGGGTGCTAGGTAATTGCTGGGGGTGGGGTGGGGCGTGCCTGGCCCAGGGAAGTGACCACATGCCTTATGAACAAGACTGCCCTCCCCGCCAGGCCACTGGGCTCCCCTCCCTGGAAGGAGGACCCACGGGGGGTGGGAGCTCAGTCTTGGGGCTGTGTGAGGAACACAGGACCCTGTCCTGTGCCAGTGCGAGGCTGGCGACACCTTAGCCACCAGTGCCCCTAGGGCCGGGGCAGATGAATCAGGCCTGCGCCGGGGGTGAGGAGTGTGGGCGTCTGCACAGGGAGGGTTGTGGGGGCTCGGCTGGCTGAGGCACCAGTTAGATGCTGGCTCCCTGGAGACTGTGACCGGACCATGAAATGGCCACAGGAGGTGACCCCACACACCTCCACGCCCAGCTCCCTGAGCACTGGCCTGTGCCTGGACTTGATGTGGACAGAGAAGTCCCAGACAGGAAGCCGGGTTAAGGGGACATTTTATTTGCTAAGAAGGAGACGCTGTGGCCAGCGGGTCAGTCTCTGCCCACTCCAATCCATGGCCAGCTCTAGCATCATGAGGATGTGCAGGGAGTGGACAGGGTCCAAGTGGGCAGTGGGCCCTGAACTCCAAGAGCAGCCTTCAGCCTGCTTGCCAGGACACAGGGGAGTGGCAGCCTGGGGGACCGGGCCAGGCAATGGGGCCTGTGGGCAGACAGGGGGCAAAGGTGTGTGCACACGAATGAATGCAGTGTGTGCACACGTGTGACCATGTGTGAGCGTGTGGATGGTTTGGCATAAACGGTGCTGGTCACCCAGGCAGTGGTCAGCGTCTGAGCCCCATCAGGCAGCTGCCCTCTGTTTAGACAGAGGCGGGGCAGTGAGAGCGGGGCAGGGCGGCCTAGGCCACGGTCTGGCGGCTAAAGAGGTCGAGGGTGAGGGCGCTGAGGAAGGCCGGGATGCTGTCCTGGTGCAGCAGGTGCAGCTCGATGAGCTCCCCGACTGTGCGCGAGAACTCCGTCTCCAGCAGCTGCATCTTGGCCGCCGAGGGTCCCGTGGCCTGCGGTGGGCGGGAGACACAGGAGGGAGGAGGTGAGCACATGGGGGGAGGGGCTCTCTGGGGAGCCACCCCTCCAGTCTTGGGTAAGGCGGGGGCTGCATCAGGGAGGGGACAGAAGGGGACAAGCACCTGAGGCAGATGAGCGGGGGCCACGGCTGCCCCTCACAGCCCGCCTAGGCCTGTCTGACTACACAGGCAGTGCAGGGCAGTGGGGGCCCAGACTTGGGGCCCTTGTCCCCTTCAAGGTCCCCTGAGCCTGCCCTCCACAGCCCCAGAATTCTGCACCTCAACAGAGGCAGCCACGGTGGTGAGTGGGGATTGTGGGGCTGGTGGTGTAGGTCAGCGGGTGAGAATGGCGGTGGTGGCCATGGAGAGAAGGTGGTGGTGGGGTGACCGTAGTGGTGATGGTCATGGTGACTGTATGGTGATGGCGGTGATGTAGTCGCTGTGAAGGTGGTGGTGACGCGGCTACCAGGACAGAAGCAGGCCCTGCCCTGCGTACAGTGTCCAACACTAAAGACTCGACGTCCCTCCCTGCTGGGGGCTCCTGAGCTGGCCACACCCTGCCTGCCCCACAGACCTGGGGCTCAGCGCCCCGGGGAAGAAGTCCTGCTCGCAAGGTGGCCTGCAGGGACACTGAGAGCCAGGCTACGTGAGGTGGAGGGGACAGGTCCTCCCTGTGTCATGCATGGACCCCAAGGCCCCCTCTTTGTAGAGTGGAGGTGGTGGGACGGACTGTGCCCCAGGAGACACGTCAGAGACACTCAGCCCCCCTGGGGGTTGATGGCTGCTCCCTGAGGGGACGCCCCACCCCCGGTGGCTCTGGCCAGAGCCCACCCTCAGATCTGCTTTCTAGGCAGCAGACCAATCCCGGGGACAGCAGGGGCAGGCCCGGCTGGCCGGTATCCAGGGCCCAGGGAGGAGGGGCTGCCACCAAGCACTGGCCAAGGGCTCTGGCGAGGGGAGTAGGACAAGCCCAAGGAGCCCAGGAACCCCGAGCGAGGGCTCGGTGTTGCCCGGGGCCCCCCACCCAGGGAGGACAAGCACTGGCTGCGGGGGGATGGGAACGTGTCTTGTCCATGTCCCTGCCCCGCAGTCCCCCTCTCTCCTCCCCGAGAATGGGGACTCTGGGCATCCGGCCTTTCCCCTCCCTGCTGCCCCCAGGCTGGTCTCAGCTGGAGCGAGCCAAACCGCAGATCCACCCCCCTCCACCTGTCTCCAACCTTTAAGCCTGTCCCCGTCGGCGCTGCCCCCGCCCCCCTTGTTTGTTCCCGTGTCCCCGTCCAGCCCCCCACCCCCGTTGCTGCCCCGCAATACACTTAGCCCTGTCAGAGCTCACCAGAAACCATGTTCTCAACAGAAACAAGAAACTGCTCTGACCTTTTACCAAGAAAACCCTCTCCTTCTGGCTCTGGCTCCCAGACGGGCATGCTTTCCCTAAATGTCAGGAGAGGCCCATTGGCCGGCAGCTGTCAGGGGAGCAGACGGACCTCGCTCGGCAGGAGCAGGAGGGGATGACAAGTCCCTTGGGCCCAGCTGGCCCGGACTCCACAGCCCCCAGCCCTGTCCTCAACATCACCTCCCCCCTCCCCATCTTCCCCGCCCGGTGGGCACCCTCTGCCTCCACCCTCATCCCCACGAAGCAGCGTGTCACCTGGAGTGGCGTCAGAACACCGGCTGCTCCCTGGGACCTCAGGCAAACCCCGACCAAGGCTGACACGAAGGCCCTGCAGGCCTGGCGCCCGCTGCCCACCTGCCCATGCCGCCCACTGCCCTTGCCGCCCAGTGTGATGGATAAGGCCAACCCTGCCCCCCAGGGGTCGCACTGATGAGCTGCTCGCAGCAGAGGGCAGTGCTGGGGTGCCTGGGGGTGGGTGGGGGTGGCAGGAAGTGAGGGTGGAAGGGCTTCCTCTGGATCTCAAGGCAAGTGCCAGGTGTGGAGGGTAGGACCTCTGCGGGCAGGGGCTGGCGTCCATTGGGACGGGCACAGAGGACCAGGTGGCGTCCATCCCTGCACGGCTCACATGGCCCCCAGGTGCCTCGTCGTCAATCCATCGCTGCATCTGAAGCTAGAGCCCTGGCTCCTGAGGCACGAGCGAGGTGCCCGTCGGACGGGAAGTCATGGTGGGGTCGTGGTGAGGTCATGGAGGGGTTGTGGTGGGCGAGCTTTCGGCTCCATGTGTGGGGGACCTTGGGTTCGGGCCTGCAGGGCGAGGACCTCACAGGCTGCCCGCCTGAGCCTGGGCACTCTGGGGCAGTTCTCCATCCAGGGAAGGGGGCGGGACTCAGGGCTGGCAGGCTGGCTTCTATCTCTGGATGCAATTCCACTTGTTATGCTAATGAGGCCGGACGCCCAGCACGGGGTGGTCTTACAGTCCCCTGGAGCCACAAAGGAGGGCCTGGGCCTTCGGGGCAGACCGACCAGGAGCACGGATGCGGGTGCTGCCCCGGCAGTGCTGCCCTGAACCGGCCGCCAGAGAGCCCACGGGTCGGCCCAGGGCGGTTCACACCGACGCTCCCTCCTCCGTCCACGCTGAGGGTTTCCCTGGCTGGCCATGCGTGCGGCGGAACGGACTGCCGGCCGTGAGGGCCTGAGAGGGGCTCTCCGAGAACAGCCCCCCGAGGGCAAGTCACCAGCGGCCATGGCTGGGCAGTCCCACGGCCTCCACACCCACCCTTCCTGCTCCACAGTCACCTTCAGCTCTGCACACAGTGGGGGGTGGGGTGGCCCCAGGGGTCCTCACCCTCTGGAAGCCACGGTCCTATCTCTGGGAGAGGACACTGACCCAGGCACCCTGCGGCCCGCTGCCCAGCTCCTCCGGTCCTGTCCTTTGCAGATGCATGAACAGTCAGCCCTGGCCCCTTTCCGGAGTCGCAGTGGTCAGCATGGGGAGACCGAGGGGGGTGGCCTGGCGGTGGCGGCAAGGAGGCAGCGTATCCAGTGTGGAGAATATAGCCAATTATCTCCGCGTCATCGTGCCGAGGAATAATGTCTGAATACCACGAGCACTAATCACGGCGCCTGTGGGGGCTGACGGCCTGGCTAGTGACCTCCCCACGCAGAGGGCTGGCGGGGAGGGCCCGGCCAGCACCCCGCAGATGGGCCCTGGACCCACAATTATGGCTGTCATTATCCCATGGACACAGCGTGACCTCTGAGCGCGGCCCATTCCAGGGCTGCCCAGCTCTCCGGCCTTGCACTGGTGCTACCCTAGGCCCTGTGTGGACCCGTCTGATGGTCTGACCAGTCGGCTCCTCTCAGATAGGCTGTGGGGCCAGGCAGGACCAGACCTGGCGTCGAGGACCTGGCCAGGGGCGCGTTGGAGCAGGTGCTGGAGGCAGGAGGGGACGGGGCCGCCTGTGGGCACAGGTGCCAGGAAAGGCCCAGGGGAAGGGGTGGAGAGGGGCATGGCTGCAGGGCGGCCTGGGGAGCAGGCGCCAACGCCCTGTCCTGGGAGTCTGGGTGTCCTCAGTGGCCTCCTGCGTGCCTGGTACTTGTCCAGGTGCTAGCCCGTGTCCTTGGCTGCAGGGTCACCGGTTTTTACAGCGGTTGGACAACTGGACCCAGCTGGGAACCCCAGGACGTGGGTCCAGCCCACCAGCTGCTTGGGGTAGGGGGCGAGCAGCAAGGTGCCTGCCCCTGTGCCCTGCAAGTCCACGGGCAGCTCCCCCCGCGCACCCCTCTCCATGGCCGGCAGGCCCTGGTGTCTGTGTGAAAAGGGGGATGGTGTCCCCTCAAGGTTCCTTGACTCACTTGGAGGCCTGGTCTCCAAGCACCACCTCCTGGGCCCTCCATGACGCCAGCTGGGGGCAGGAAAGACCTTTCTCTCTCTGAGAGCTCAGCCCTGCCCCTGTGGGCCTGGGGTGCTCTCACAGAGGGGGAAGGGCAGGACCAGCAGGCGGACGGGCTGGCTGGGATCACCCAGCCTAACCAGTCGACCCCTGTGGCCTCCTCTGTCTGGGGAGGTCATCCTGGTGGACGGGTGTCAGGCAGACCATGAAGAAAGGACGGGCACCCCCTTAGCACCATCAGGCAGTGGTAATAGGGAAGTGCTGCCCAGCATGGCCATCCTGGGGGTCGAGCCTAGGACAGGGGCTCTCAGGATGCACAGTGCCCACGGCCATGGGCAGCGCCGGGCACTGGCCATGCCTGGGTCTCGGCACTGGACCTGCTCCACTTTCGTCCCAGGCTGCCTCCCTCCACCCACCAGCACCCACCCAGCCCCTCCCCAGGCTCTCGGGGGAAAGGGGGGCAGAGAGGCCTGACCTCGGTGGGTCGGACATGAGCACGGCTGCCCATGGGGCATAGGCCCCAGTCTGCTCTGTTCGTGGGAAGTACCCCACTGGCGGGAGGCTCTGCTGGACTTCTGGAAGGCTTGGCTCCCGTTCTGTCCTGGCAGGGTGGTGAGGGGCGGGGCCGTGGCTCACGAAGGCACATCTCGGGTAAGGCGCTTGGGGAACCAGGCTGAACCCAGATGCCCCTGGGGGCACCCTGTAGCCTCTGACCTCTGCATTGTGCGCCTGAGCCCCCGTGGGAGCAGGAAGCCTCAAGACAGCCCGTGGGAGGTTGCAGGGCCCGGGCAGCACTGGGCCTGGTGCCTGGGTGCCGGCTCCGGGCGGGGCTGGGGATCTGAGGGGGGTGCTGGCCCCCGCTGCAGTGCGTGCTCGGGAACGCGGCCGTCCATCCATGCGCTCACCGCTCCATGCATCCATCTCGTCTCCCCCCACTCATGGCGCTCATGACCCAGGAGCCGGCCCCTCTCCTGGTCCCACCCAGGGCCGGAACCACGGCCCCTGGCTGGTCTGGAAGGGCTTTGGAGTGCAGCTTCTTCTTGAGGCTGTCCCCGCACAGGGCAGGTCTGCCCAGCCCCTCCCCAGGGCCCCTGCCCACCGGACCAAGACGGCCAATGCTGGGCTCAAGGGGGATGGAAGTGGGGGTGTTACTCTTGACACCACAGTCCCCAGGACTCACACAGCCTGGCCCCCAGGAGGCTGCAGATCTGTGCCCCCTTCCCAGCCTGGGCCTTGCTGGGCTCAAAGCTGGGCAGTGGTCCTGCCCTGCAGCGGGCAGCCCTCCGGCCTGCTCCTGGCCCACGGCCGGGCCTGGAGCCCTGTGGGAGCTCTGCCACCTCCCAGGCCTCTCCAGGGACCTGGAGGCTGCCCCTCTCTGTGCCGAGGTCTTCCTTAAGTACAACTGGCTCGTCACCGTTTA
The DNA here is from genome assembly GCA_004026705.1 of Nesogale talazaci. Classification (NCBI taxonomy): domain Eukaryota; kingdom Metazoa; phylum Chordata; class Mammalia; order Afrosoricida; family Tenrecidae; genus Nesogale; species Nesogale talazaci. The sequence goes on from PVJH01034704.1 coordinate 15,766, forward strand.
ATGTGCTTTATTGCTGGTCTATTTTAAGCTGCAATTACGACATCTCCTTGCCAGGGAGGTCTCCCCTAGCCGGGACTCGGCAAGGCCAGCGGCCCAGTGGGCTAGCCCTTCTGGGGACACCGGGGGCAAGAGAGCCCAGCCAGCGGCCAGGACCCTACAGGAAGTGGCCACCTGTCCTCCTGCCACTACAGTCACGCCCTGGGGCTGCCTGGCCACGCACCTCACGAAGCCCCCCCGCCCCAGTGAGGAGAGAGTCCCAAGGGTTCAGCGACCCCATCCCCACTGCCAGGGGACTCTGAGGCTGGGGGGGAGGGGTGCCCCCCTGCAGGCAGGGTCTTGGGCCTGGGTGCTGCAGTCCATGAGCAGAGGAGCGGGGTGCAGGATATGGGGCAGCTGCCTCCAGCATCTTGTGGGGACAGGTCTTAGCTGGGGCCAGTATACCCCAGAATGCCGATGCAGGGGAGCCCCTCACTAGGCCTGGCCCTCCTGGGGTGCTCAGAGCTGAGGGGACAAGGCACCCCAGAACCAGACAGACTGCCCTCGATCTTGGGGGAGGGGTGTCACGGGAGCCAGAGGGGGCCCGTGGAGGTGGACTGGGCAGTTAGGTCCTGCCTCTGTCCACCAGCAGCCTGGGCCCCGCCCCCACCCACAAGGGACGCTAAAGGCAGGAGGTGGTCCTTTCTCTGTGAGACGCCCCTTCCTGTGGCTGCTGCTGGAGTGACACACGGCCTGGCCCCAGCATGGACAGACACGGCCACCCCGCCTGTGGGTCAGTCCCCAGCGCAGGGCAGCAGTCGTCGTCTGCCCAGTTGGAGCCTCCCGCCCATCCAGGAGGGGCTGCAGGCCGGTGGTGAGGTGGGCGCTGGAGGTCTTGCTACATCTGAAGGATTTCCGGGGTGGGGGTTGTTGGGGGCTGCCCTCAGGGAAGCAGCCAGGGAAGGGACGGAAAGCTCCCTCCTGGGGGGCAGGGCAGGTCACTCTCTGACCACCAGGTGTGGACCCAGGAGAGATCAGAGCCCATCGCTCCCAGCGTGTCAGTGTGCATGTCCTCCCTAAGTGGGTGGGCTGAGGGGGGCGGGTTGGGAGGCCTCGATAGGGAGTGGTCTCTCATCCTTGGGGTCCTCACACCTCAGCCCAACCCAGCCCGTAAAGCACTGCGTTCACGAGGCCCCAGTGACAGGCTGTGATTTAAACGTTAATTAAACTGAGCGCCCTGCGCCCAGCAGCCTCTGGCTTATTTCCCAAGCGCGTCATAGTCACCATCGGGGGAGGGTGAGAGCCTGCGCGGGCACGGTATAGGGCAACGGTGCTGCTGAACCACCCTGGGGGCTGATGGAGGTCCTGTGAGCACACTCACCCCTGCACCCATGGGTCTCGTTGTGAGAGGCCAGACAGACAGACAGACATGGGCTCCTCTGGGCTGCCTGTCCGGAGGCCCACGCAGCAGTCCACGAGGAGGGGGGAAGCCACAAGGTGGCAGATCTGCTTGCGGCCAAGGGCCACAATGGGTCCCCATATGCAGGCTGGGGCTTGAGGGGCCCCCACACCCAGGAGGCTGGGGCAGGGCCGTCTCTAACGGCTGAAGCTTGGGCCCTGACCCTGAGCTCACAGGCAGGTGGCAGAGACGAGCTCCGGAGGCCCTGCTGAGTCCTGCCTCACTAGGGGCAGAGTGAGGGGGTCCCACTCCCAGTTCAGAGGTGCACCCCTTCTGCCCAGCTAGCAGGGAGGGGGGGCAGAGGCCCTCACCAGGGGTCTCCTCTCCCTAGGGTCTCCTCGTCCTGCCACCTGGGGGAGGGGAGCTAGACATGGCATCATTTCCCCCATGAGGACCCAGGCCTACATGCAGGGCAGTCCCTTGCTGACCACGCCTGGGGCTCTGGCGGAACCCTGGAGGGCACTGCATGGACCACAGGCAGGAGTCCAGCCTCATGCTGGACGCCAGGGCCCTGGCACGGCACTGTAGCTGCCCTCCTCTCAGACGATGCAAGCTGGGTCCAGAGGCCGTGCTGTTTGGGGGTGTCCTGTGCAATGCCCCCCTCGGGGCAGACCTCACAGGGCAGCGATGGCAAGGATCACGGCCAGGTCTCTGGCCCTGGACAGGGCCTGTCCCAGGCTAGCATCCAGCCCTGGCTGCTCAGAGGGTGACCGGCGGCCTCGGCCCAGCTGCCCACCCACCAGAGGCACCCTGCTCTCTGGCACAGGCCTCTCACACGCGGGAGCCTGTTTGGGAACCATGCGTGGGAACGGCCGCTTTACCACTGAAACCTGAGCTGACCTCCGCCCAGCTCAGGCACGAGGGCAGCACGGGGGCCCGACCTGCTGTGTGCGCTGCGGGACACTCGGCACAGACTCACCCCTGCAGCTAGACGCGGCTTTAGGAAGCATCCCTGACTGGCATGGGGTGCATGGGGGGGCAGGGAGGGGGGAGGACAGGCGTGTCCCAGAGCTCGGACGTGACCCCAGGGCAGCAGTGAGAAGAGGGGTCAGTGCCATGGGCAGAAACAGGCAGGGCGGCGGACCACCCCCGTGGCCTGCAGTGCCCTCTGAGGTGGGACCCAGCGCCTAGGCTGACCCCGCAGCACCGCCTGCTCAGGCTGGGAAGTGGCTGTGGGCAGCGCAGGGAGGGGGACGGGAGTGGGGGGGGCAGTCTCGAGGCCCTCCCTTTCCAGGGGAACCGGCTGCACTTCTCGTGCCCCCAGCACTGATTCCCAGCAGTCTCCTGGTGAGGTCACCCTGAGAGGGAGGGGGAGAGGCCTGCTGAATGCAAGGGTGTGGGGGAAGGAGGACAGGGCAGGTGGGTGCCTCAGGAGGGGCCTGCTCACACAGTGCACACACCCGCTCAGACACAGCAACACCTTCATGGGGCCGCTCACACACACACACACACGTCATGAGCACACACATCACAAGCACACACACGCCATGTCACACACACGCCACGCGCCCACACACATGTCTCACACACACACACACACACTCATGCCACGCACACACACACACTCATGCCATGTCACACACATGCACAAACACTCCATGTCAGTCACGTACACTCAAGCCATGTCACGCACACACACACACCATTTCACAAACTCACACACATACTCACACCATGTCACACACACATGCCATGTCACATACACCCCCAGTGTGACTTGCACACCCAGGTGCAGCCTGGCCCAGGTGTAGGGCAGGGCGGGGCTGCACCCACCAGGCTCCTGGGGGCAGAGTGCCAGGCCTTTCTGCTGGGTGCTCAGGACCCTGGAGTTGATCCAACGTGAGGCCCTGTGGGCAGTGCAGCCGTGCAGGCTGCTTGCGGCTGGACCAGGAGGCCCCGGTGGTGTGTGACAGAGACTGGTGACACGTGGGGTGCCAGGCTCTGCCATGGCAACAAGGCCCAGTTGCCCCCGAGGAGGGTCCTGCCGGCTGAGCCTGTGGCAGAGGGAGCTGGCCAGCGCGCAGCTGCACAGGGAAGGGGTCTGTGGGTGACAGGGATGCAGAGATGGGTGTGCAGGCCTGGCCTCAGAAGGGCACCCTGATCTTCTAGAGCCTTCCCATCTCCTCAGAGGACACATCCCGCCCCCAAAGTCCCGTGCCAGCCTGAGGGCGCTTGTGCGATGCCCAGGTGTGCCAGAGACAGGCTGATGAGGAATGAGATTATGGTGATTAGCCTGTGACGAAGAACGGTTACGGGCTTAACTGTGCACCTCTTACTGTACATGAGGGCTGCACACACACACACACACAGGTACACATACATGCACATACAAGCATAATACACGCATGCATACACCCTGTGCACCTCTTACTGTATGTGAGGTCTGCACACACACTCACACATACATGCACACACACGCCCTGTGCACCTCTTACTGTACACGAGGGCTACACACACACTCACACATACATGCACACACACGCTCTGTGCACCTCTTACGGTACGTGAAGGCTGCACACACACACGTGCAAACACACATGCACACACACATGCCCTGTGCATGTCTTACTGTACAAGAGGGCTGCACACATGCACACACACATGCACACCTCTTACTGTATGTGAGGGTTGCACACACAAGCACTTATGCACACACACATCCTGTGCACCTCTTACTCTATATACATGCTGCACACACACATGCAGAAACACACACTACACACATGTATGCACATACTCAGACACACTTATGCACACACCCTATGCATCTCTTACTCTGTGAATGCTGCACACACATGTGTATGCATTCACTAATGCACACACTACACCTATGCACGCA
>PVJH01034705.1:0-20277 GCA_004026705.1 Nesogale talazaci
TTTTGATAGCACCATTCACTTTCTTCACCACATTTGCTTATGCACCCATTTGGTTTCAAGTTGAAATATCCGTTCCTGTTCTTTGCAACCCTGCTGCTCATCAATTTCAATGGCTTTCCTCATTACTGCTGCCATTTCTGTTATCTGGTCAACATGTGCCTGTAATTCCTTGGAGTGTTGCTCTTTTAGCTTCATTATTACACCTGGGTCATCTTTTTTGCTTGCCATTAGCAGTCTGAACATCTGTTCGCGATACTTGCTCATTATAAGCTCCAAAGCAGACTGATGTTCTTCCAGGGACGTTCGCAATTCTTTGTTTTCCTGTTGTAATTCTCTGATTTGTCTGTTTTCTTGCTGGATTCCCATAACTAATGTGGATTGTGGACGATGTCTGGCGACTTCATTAAGTTCTTGAATTTCTTCCTGGCGCTGTTTCATTGCTTCTACTCGCTTGTTGAGAGCTGTGGTTTGCTCGATAAGAGCTTCTGCAGCATCGTCGTGATCCCTCAGTCTTTCAACAAGAGCTTTAGCATCAGCAAGGGCCTTCTCAATTGTGCAGCTCATTTCTAAAGGGCCACCTTGGTTCTAACAGAACAAATCCAGTGATGGGAATCTCTAATAGTTCTAGGACCCAACTCCGTCTTCAATCCCTCGCAGCCGCCAGCGGTGGTAGGTCAGGACTCAGTGCCTGGATCAACGGAGACCTACAGGGGAGAGATCTCGCACACCTGTTCAGCATCTTCAGCAAGCAGACACAGAACCGGAGAGAGTTAACACTGAGGCAGTGGCACAGGGGCCCGAGCAGAACCCCATCATTGCTCCCGGGAACACCGCCGCCGACCCTCCATAAAGTTTTTGAAGATCCTTGGACACGATTGTTTTTACCATATAAGTGGATCTTTAGGGTCCTTTAAGAGAGCACCTGAATATTCCCTGAATGATCCAGCTCAAATAGAAAATCTTGTTAGGATCTTGAGATTTTTAGAGCTGGTAGGATTAGGAGTAGACATTTGACCCTTTCATTGTGGAGGTGCTGATTAAAGCCTTAAGAGTGCGTTGATTTCTGTGGGGAAAATTGTAGAAAGCAAGATTTAAACTGGGGGAAATGACAGGTGAGCCACGGAACAAAATGGAAAAGGCAGTGTATAATCAAAAAGTTGGAAAGGGGGAGAAGTCACGTTGTCAAAGCCAAGAGGTGAAGGTAAAGGAAGAAGCCATTGCTTTTGGTTATCACCAAACTCAGGGTCATCAAGGCAGTGCGACCTCCTAGTGACCCGCCGTGGGATTCCCAGACTAACTGTAGAACGCCCAGTCCTTCTCCTAAGAAGCTGCTGCCGGTGAGTTCAAGTTGCTGAACATGTGGACTGCGGCTCAGTCTGTGACCCCACTGCACAGGGAGGAGGGTTAGTGATTGCTGCTTAGAGGTAGTTAGATAGGTCTGCTTACTAATGTGAAAAAGAGAAGAAAGGTTAATAGGTTGAGATAATCATTTTGTGATGAGGAGTGAGAGAGGCCAAGACAGCAAGGCTGCCATTTTTCTGTTCACTTCCGCATGTAGCGAGAGCCTTGTTCTGTTTTTGTTGAAGTTGGCATAGCCTGTTTCCCACAGACCTTGATGCTTGGCATGCTGGGTGGATGCCGTTCCTCTAGCTTAGCTGATGTGAATAAACAGGCCTTATTCCTTCTGCCAGGAATGGTGTTAGGGTGATGACTGTGTGTCCTGCTAGTCTGTGAGGGGTTTTCCTGAATGTTTTTTGTGGTTTGTAAAATATGGACCTCACGCAAAATTATACTACAGATTTAGTTTGCCCCAAACCAAAAGATCAATGTAGAATTCAAAGTAATTAATCTAGTAGTAGCAAAGTGGTTTTTGTGGTGGTTTTTATCTTCCATCTCTAGACCAACATATTTAAATTCTGCATTGCACAAAATATTTGACCAAGAATAAGTGTATAAAAGTGACTTAAATTTGAATACTTAGAAAGGGAAAGATCATTTAGTCAATCGGGTATGGGCTTGGAAATTTCTGTGGCTGTTATTTGTGATATAATATATCTCAAAGGCTACGTGTCCAGCCACACTTACATCAAAAGCTTCTTTTTTATAAGAAGAGTTTTTATTTCTTTGTTTTTTAGTTACTAATTCTTATGGATCCCTTCTCTGACATTCCCTTAAAATGGGATGTAGGTAGCACAGACACATTTCCAGGTCATTGAACTGAGTCAGTATCTGTTCTGAGAACAGGCATGCAGCTTGGGTGTCTGGGTACTTCAGAGAAAGAAGCTGCATGTGGGATCTCCAGGTACTATCTATTAAGATGTTGGTACCATTGAAATGGAACACATCTTTAGAAATGATGAGGGATGTTTTCCTGATGATAATGAACCCTGACCTATAAATAAAAAGCCTTTTGTTTGTTTGTTTGAAACCAGTGCTGAGTAGAAATGGGAAACAGGGAACGTAGGCGTGAAGACTTCTCTACAAGTAAAATGTCAGGATTCTGTGTTTGTAATAGAAATTACTGTATTTTGGTGATGCTAGGTAAAATAATGTGTGTTTGACTTTTAAGTAAGTTTTCTTTGGGTGTTGTATTATTGGCTAGGCATATGTAATGTGGAAATATATTGTACACAAATTACAGAGTTGTAAGTAGAAATTAGATGCAAATGGTTAGCACATGATTAATTTATTTCTTAAGTTTCTGTAATGTGCCATTTTCTAAGGCGTTCCCAGGTGGCAGAGGTGATTAAACGCTCAAGTACTAGCCAATGGCTGAGGGTTAGCAGCCCTCAGGGGGTTTCCGCGGACAGGTCTGGCCCTATGCACACTTGCAAAAGGATGTCTCTTGGAAAACCCTCCGGAGCATTTCTGCTCTGCACTGTGTCTCCGTGAGTCTCTCTCAACCACAGCCATACCTTTTTCTAAGACCCTGACCTCCTTAACTTTGCAGAAGGGTCAAAGGATTCAATAAGTGCCCTCATTACTCACTGTGACTGATGCCCTGTAATGGATTCAGCTAAGAGGAACCAAATCTGATACTGTCAAATAGGATTAGTAGCCATGCAGCCTCGCTTGAGCTGTGCCTGAATGCCAAATGGATAAGGGTCAATGGGTCTTTTTGGCGTCTTGAACAGCCTGGTTGTTGAATTAATATTCAACAATGGACTTTGCTCTCTGGTGGCAGGCCTTTCCTCATAGCTGAATCAATATTCAATCTGGTCTGATATTTCTTTATTGGAACTTTTTTCCTTTCTTTGCATGGTGGAGTGTTTCTGATTTTGAAAGATAAACTGAGAATTTTGTCATCCTGCACTTTAGTAGAAAAAACTAGTAGGTAGCTCATTATTTGAGTTTTATTCTAACCTACATTGAAGTGCTGAATCTCGACACCCCAACTAGAAAGTTTAGTGTAACATCTCATGAATTCACAGATCTTGGACTCATTCATGTTCTGCTCTTTTATCAGTAATAAACATTTTATTATTGTAACATTGTAAGTAATCTTTTTGTTTAGGTTGGCCAACCCGACACATGTGAACACTAGTTTACTGTTCACAGAATATCCAAACATTCAAGGGAAGAACTAATTTGTTTAGTTTTTGGATTTTCTTCACCAGCATTTTATTGTTTTATACCTTATTGTTTTATATCTTTATCCAAAAAATGGAACCCACTGCCATTGAGCCCATTCTTCCTCCTGGGGACCCCATGGACCGAGTAGAACAGCCCCTGTGGGTTTTCGATCCTCATGAGAGTTGCAAGCCTCTTTTTTCTCCTGCAGAGAAGCTGGTGGATTTGATTTGTGTTGACTTTGTGGTTAGCATTCCAACGTGCATTCCACTATGCCTCCAAGACTCTTCTTTACACTTTAGTATTATTTTTATTAAGAAATATCTTAGGCACATAAAAAAATAGTTGCAATAACAAAAGAAACATTTTATTTTTTGGGGGGTCATCACTGCCCTCTGGTAGTTGTGGGAGCTACCCAGCTTTGCTCCCAGAGAGCTGCCGCTGGATTTGAACCGTCAAGCCCGTGGGTCGCAGTCCCGCACTCAACCACTACGCCACCAGGGCTCAGCCAAAGAAACATTTTATAATGGTGTCTGTATATGCAGAAGTTAAAATTTTTTAACTTTGTATAGTACTGTTCCTTGTGATGTATCCTTTCTGTGCCATTTGTTAGAAAACAGTTCTTCCATGCCTGTAAAAAGAGGTGGATGTGGGGTGGCCCCTGACCTCCTCAGCTTTCACACAGGGAGAGGAGAGTCAGCCCCATGAGCACCCGCTGCGCAAAGCTGATTCCTTGGAGGCTGAGGTCAGACATGCTGCTGTCTTCCAGCCTCCTTACCAGTTCTGACAGTAACCATTCCTCACACAGCACATTCTACTTCTTTTTTTTTTTTTTTTTGTGGCCATCACTGCCTCTGGTGGTCGTGGGCGCTACCCAGCCGTTGCTGGATTTGAACCACCAAGCCCGCGGGCCGCAGTTCCGCACTCTACCACTTACGCCACCGGGGCTCAGCCCCACATTCTACTTCTTACTTGGATTTGATCACTCAACTCCCAGATGACACTCATTGCTATAGGATTTAGAGGGCAATTACCGTGATCGGTTATATTTAGGTGAGAAATGCTCTGGATAGCCTTTTCTTTGCTGTGCCAGCAGGCGGGCCTCTCTTTAGCTCTCAGCCTGTTGGCTTTGCCTTTGTCCTGCTTGGGCAGTGTTACAAAGCCTTCTAGGGCTGCCAGTCAATGCTCGAAGGGCACACAGCTCTGCCATATTATGCATCAGTCTCAAAGTACTCAGCTCTGACTCCATGGGTGAGCAACGTTAGCTTCTCCAATTAAAGTGCCTGCAGATAGCCAACTCCACAGCCAGCCTCCCGCCCTAAGGAGCTTTAACTTTCTCTCTGGGTTTGGGAAGGGCACTGCTGTCTCATGCTCTGGCTCTTCGTTCTGCTGCTGCTGCTGCAATTGTCTCTTGGAACATCGTATCGAGTTATGTTTTTAGTCTCAGCTATTTGTAGTTTTCCAGTTTCATCTTTTAGAGATACCTATATCAATCTCTCTATGTCTGTATTTAATGTTTTTATGTTACATAGAGTTGGATAAAGAAAGCTATCATATACAAGTGAAGATTGTAAAGCAGACATAAAGGAAAGGTACCAGAAAGTCGAGGTGAATGATAAAAAAAAGATAAAGTTGATTTTTTTTTGGGGGGGGCATCACTGCTCTCCGGTGGTGGGAGTAGGAGGCCCAGCCCCACTGCTGGAATTGAACCTCCGTCCCAGTGGGCCGCAGTCCTGCGCACAACCACTACGCCACCGGGGCTCAGCCCAAAGTTGATTTTTATGAACCAGAACTTATAGTCTGGACAAAGAATAGATTGAGTAGGAAGAGGGGAAAAAAGGAGGAAGCAGTGCTAGTGGTTTAGAAAAAAGAATATTTAGAGTTCTTAGGGAACTTTTCTATAATAAGGTAGTCATATATGATATTGAAGGAGAATCAACATTAAATTAGAGATAGAAGAGTTTTTATTGAGAAGGCATGGTAGAAACTTGTGATGCTGATTTACAAATGGGACCTAAAAAGATTGCTTCCTCCATTGTCTGCTTAGTGAGTGTTAGACCAGGTTGACTAGAGAAACAAATCCAGAGACACTCATAATTGTGTAGGAAAGGGCTTTTTATCAGGAATAGTTAGACATCAGGAAAATGTCCCAGCTCAGTCCGACTCCAGTCCGTAAGGCCCTCTTCAGATTCTTGCAGCCACGTGCCATTGTGCACAATGCCGGGAGATCACAAGCTGCTCGGTGAAAAGTCTTAGGGATCCAATGGCAGTAGAAGCATCCCAGGGCTTGTGCAGGTCTCCTCTTGGCTCTGGAAGGTGAAGGCAGAGAAAGGGGCCTGCCTCCAGAGAGCCAGCTATCAAGGTGGCACCTCCAAATGCGGTCATCAAGCTGTGACCTGATTGGCAGGCTAAATTCCACCCAGTATCTTATTAAGGGTGCCATGTTGGCAAAAAACAGCAACAACAACAACAACAACAACAAAATGTTAACTATCACAGTGAGTCTTGACAGAGAACTAGAAATGTAGTTAAAACACACAACAAGCCCAATGTTATTGACATTTAATTATTACTTGATGTTACCTTTTTTTTGCATTTTAATGTATAATAGAAATTTTAAATTACATATGTGACATGCGTACATGCCTTATAAGACATACATACATGTAAGACATCCCTGGTCTTGGTGAAAGAAATCTCTTTTTCTGTAATCAGATGTGTAAATGTTAACAGAATTATTATTCATTGGTGGAAAAGGAAAACATACACATAAAATTAATATATAAGTATACATGAAGTAACCAAAATTAGTTATCAGTGGGTTGTAGAATGTTAGATTTCTAGTTGGGTTAGTGTCCTGTTTAATGAAGTCTGTAAATGTCAGAGATATAAGTAACTAGAGGGCTGACTTTAGCTGATGAGTCTTGAGATCTGAAAGTAGGCCTTTGCTTTTGCCTTTTATGGAGACCTAAATGCATGGTTAGATTCTCTGTCCTACATCCATTATGTCCTAGGGCTAACTTGTACTCTAATGCAATAAGGGTCATACTTGTGATGGTTATGTTTTTCCCACTCTGATTTTAAGTTTCTAGAGCAGAAATGTTAAATATTGAACCCCATCCCTGCTGAATCAGAAGCTCTTTTGGCCGGACAGGACACTCTGTTTTAGGAAGTCTTCCAGTTGACTTTGATGGACAAAGAGAGAAACTTTTTAAAAACAGTTTTACTGGCACTTCATCCACCTGTCCTTCAATTCAGTAGTTCAATCATATAGTTTAATAGTGCAATCGTTACCACAGTCAATTTTAGAACATTTTCTTCTTCCATGAACTCATTGTTATTAGTGGTTATTTTTTAATTGTGTAAAAATATACACAACAAAACATTCCCAAAATTCAGCAACTTCTTACACGTATAATTCAGTGTCATTGATTTTATCCTTCATGTGGTGCAACCATTAGTGATACCTTTTAACAAATTTTTCAACCACTGTTAGCATAAACTCAGTGCCCTCTGAGAAACACTTTTTTTTAAATTTAATTTTAATTTTTTTTAGGCATCACTGCCCTCTGATGGTGGGAGTAGGAGGCCCAGCCTTTGCTCCTGTGAGCTGGAATCGAACCTCCACCCCAGTGGGCCGCAGTCCCGCGCACAACCACTACGCCACCGGGGCTCAGCCCAAGAAATACTTTTATAGAAGTAGAAAACTGAACTTCTGTATAATCCCTTAATTTAATTCCTCATTTCGTGTCATTGATTCAAATTTATATATTCTTGTATAATCAATGTTACTGGTTTAAAATGTATTATTATGGCTGAGCCCTGGTGGTGTAAGTGGTTGAGTGCGGGATTGTGGCCCGCGGGCTTGGCAGTTCAAATCCAACGACGGCTCTCAAGAGCAGCACTGGGTAGTGCCCACGACCACCAGAGACAGTGATGCCCCCCCCCCAAAAAAAAAAGAGTCATTGAAACGTATTATTATAAAAATGCCAATAGTTTTATAATTTAATTTCTAAATGATTACAGTTAAATCTAGAGTAATATTATATTTAATTATAATTAAATGTTTACCAGACAAGTAGCATTTGGACAGTTATAGACATTTGAAAGGAATTACACAAGTTCTTTTAAACTAATCCTTTAAATTTTTGTTTATATTTTTAGGTAGATGCTCTCCGATTGCGTTTAGAAGAGAAGGAGACCATGCTGAATAAAAAGACAAAGCAAATTCAGGAAATGGCTGAGGAGAAAGGGACACAAGCAGGAGAAATACATGACCTGAAGGACATGCTGGATGTGAAGGAGCGGAAGGTTAATGTTCTTCAGAAGAAGGTAAGATGCCCATGTTCAGACATCAGGGTCCCACCGCCAGTGTACAGCCTCATGCTTCTCACTAAGTTAGACCTAGCAGCTGTTAAAATTTCTTTTTCATCTCTTTACATTTTTGAGGTTGATTCTATGTTTGCTGTTGATAGTTATAACAACCCTGCATACTTATTTAAAACTTTTAAAGTAAACATTACTAGTGTTTTTCAGTGGTGTTTTCCATGCTGCTATTTCTGGTAGGTGCCTTGTTGGTTGCCAGAGGGCTTGCATTGAATTTTTCTCTGTTTTATCTTTTGTTGGAATGATAGTGACAGGATGGCTGCCGCTCCATCTTTAATAAAATAACAAATTTGAAGGAAGAAATAGGCCTGTAAATGTGTCAGGAAAGGAAATAATTTCTTCCCTTTCTTGCTTTAATTATTAGGAAGAGAAGGTATTAGGAAGAGAGGTAAGGGGTGCTCCTGAGATAACGGTTGTACTTGTCAGTATGTATTGTCCATACAGATGTCATACAATTCCGTAGTTAGGTCCTATCAAGAAGAGTTGTATAGTTGTCACCATAATCAATTTTAGAAGATTTACTTCTTCCTTATAGTCATTGTTATTTATGTAATTTTTTTTCTCTGATTGTGGCAAAAACACACACACCAGAACATTCTCCAATTCCACAACTTCTACTTGTATAATTCAGTGCCTTTGATTATAATACTCTTTGTGTTCTATGACCATTTTTGATATCCTTTTCCAAACTCTTCAACCACCATTGACATAAACTGAATGCAACAACTCTTCCCCCTTCTCCCGTGGTAACCATTGGTCAAGCTTGGTTTCTTTTCACTTTTTCTCACCCACAATTATCTTAATTTAGTATTCACATATCATACACTTCCATGTTTAAATATCTTTAACAATGAGTTGTATATCCATCATCACAATTCGTTTTCTAGTGCTCCTCCCTCCTCCCACATTCATTATTTGCTCTCCAAATCCCCCACCCTTCCTATCTCTCACCCCCCGCCCCACATCCCCAAAAGACCATTGCATAAGTTATTCTCTCTTTGCATTTACTCCCTCTGTGCTTTGCAAACTGGGAAACCCAACAGAAATAATAAAAAGCAAAATAAAATGGTGAGGATAAAATAATAATATAAAGATAAAAATACAAATACAAATAATGAGTAAAGGAAAAGGCCATTAATATTTACACAGCCAGGGAAGGCATTTTTGTCATGCAACAAGCAAAAAAAAATACTTGAACCTAGGATAATTTTAGGTGGGGTCAAGAGAGAGGTCAACTGACCTAGTCTCAAATTTGATCCAGCATAATCAAGTTTACAGTGATCTCCGCCGTTTGATCTGTGTGAGTCCCTTGTCTTTGAATAGAAGGGGTCTGCCAAAAACTTACTCTGACTAGATACTCTGTCAATGGGCTTTGAGCTTCCACGGTCCTCATAGCCTTCTGTAAATTGAGTGTTTATAATTTAAGATCTGATACTTTTTCCTTTGTTTTACTTGGATTTTTAAATTTTCATATTTGGTTCACACACGCTGGTGTGCTTCTAACATGTGGACTTAGTTGAAGCCGCACTTAGATGACTGCTTGTTTGTATACATGTCTTTAAGACCCCAGACACTATTCCAATTGATAACAGGGCACATCTGCTCTCTTCACCCCCCTCTGCTGTTACACCCTTCTCTTCAGTGATCATTCTTGAAGGTGAGTATTGAGCAGAACCATGTGATCAGAACTGTCTGTTCTTGGATTGGGACTAGTTAAGTGGAGCCCAGAATCCATCTGCTTGTCCATGGGTTATGCCTGACTCTGATTTACTTTGGCAATTGTATTTTGACAAAACCCAAACCCCCTAAGACCAATAAAAATAACTGCAGCAACAAATCAACCAGCAAACAAAGAAAGAAACCAATAAAAAGCAGTAAAATAGAAACCTAAAAACAAAAGAAAAACATTGTCAATCCCCCCACCCCAGGGGGTGTAAGACGATTGCATTCACAACATCAACAGTTTTTCCAGTGACACAGAACTCCAGACACTGTTGGTATGAGGAGTCTATTGTGAGTACAAATCTACCGTAAGCCCCGCCTTGCGGCAGTTTTACCCCCCAGTCAATTGAGCTCTGTTAACTCTGAGAATGCGGATTGGTTCAAGGGGAAAACTTCCTGGATCAATTCTTTCAAGTGCAGATCCCTATCCAACAATGCAAGGGGTCCATCAAGTTCCTAAATATATGGTAACTCTGGGACCCTTTCCATTGATCACCCTCCAAGCCAGTGTTTCCCCACAAGGTCCAGTGACTGCCATTTCCACAGACTGGGTGGCCACTCTTTGTTTCCTCTTCTGTCAGAGTGCTCCAGTCCTCAGTGCGAGGTTACTGGCCACTTTGAGGCAGGCCTCAGTTCATTTGGTTGAGTCCTTCAGGAGTGTGCCATGCTGTCTGAAAGGCCAGCATCCAAGGGTATCATGGTGCTTACATGGCATAGTTTATTGAGGGTTGGGGAGAAGCATATTTATAGTGTCTAATTTGGAACACAAAAGCTGGCCTTTTGTTTCCATATGTTCCCTGCAATCATTGTTTAGCATCCATTTCTGATGTGAGGTTGTTCCTCCTCATTCACTCACCATACACTCACCAACAGAAATATCAATGTCTCCTCCAGAATGTATATGTTCCCCCTTCCTGGTCTTAACTTGGTTCTCCTTCCAGTTCTGTGGAGGGCCCATTGATTTGTCACAGCCTATCTCAATGTTGTATCGCGTCAAGTGGATGTTCTCTCTTTTCCCTCTTTTGGGAAAGAGTAGCCTCAGCCATGGTGAGGTCTCCTCTTCCCAGATGGCTCTTGTAAAGGGAGGTAGTGTATGGTTCCTGGCTGGTAGGAAGCCATCTCCTCTTTTGTTCAGGAAGTGGCCCCTAAGATTTAATTGGCACCTCTCCTTAAAGTAGTGGACTTATACAATATTTGTCCTCTTGTGATTGACTTACTTCACTCACCATAATGGCTTCTAGGTTCTTCCATGTCACACAATGTTCCCCGCTTTTGTCACTTTTTTTAGGGATACATAGTATTCCATTATGTGTATGTACCATAGTTTCTTTATCCATTCTTCTACTCTTGGACATTTGGGGTGCTTCCAGTTTCTGGCTATTGTGAATTGTGCAGCTGTGAACATGGGAGAGCATATATTCATTCATGCCATGTCTCTTATTTCTTTAGCGCATATGTCTAATAGTGGTGTTGCTGTCTCCTATGGTATTTTAATTTCCAGTTGCTTTATGTATTGCCATATCTTTTCCACAGTGGCTGTATGTATTTACAAGTCCACTAACCTTGTCTATGAGCTGCTGTCTCTCCACATCCTCTCCAGCATTTCTTGTTTTCTGTTCTTTTGAATTGGACTAGCATTTGGAGTGTACAATGGTATCTCATTGTGATTTTAGTTTGCATCTCCCAGATGGCTTGTGATTGTGAGCATTTTTTATGTATTTGTTAGCCATTGGGGCTTCATTTTTGGTGAACTATTCATAGTTTTTCCCCATTTCTTGATTTGCTCATTTGTTATTTTCTTGTTGAGCTTTTTGTAGAGTTTTGTGTATTTTGTTAATTAGACTCTTGTCCAGTGTGCTGTTGGTAAACATTTTTTCCTATTCTGGAGCTCTCATTTTATTCTTCCGATGAAGTCTTTAGATGTGCATAAGTGATTTAATTTCAGCATATCCAGGTCGTCTTATCTTGTCTTTCTGACAAGAGTTTACTTTAGGTCCTTAATCTATCTCAGAATCATTTTTGTGCATGGGCAGAGATTCAGGTTTTGTTTCATTCTTCTACATGTGGAAATCCAATTTGTCCAACACCATTTGTTGAAGAATCTTTTTTTTTCCATTGATATTTCTAGGTGATGCATTTATGTTTGGGTTTTCTGTTCTGATCCACTGGTTTTTGTATCTCTCATTGTAACAGTACCAGGCTGTTTGGACGACTTTGGCTATATTGGAGGTTTTTAGGCTTCCTGCTTGGTTCTACTTTTTTTTTTAAAAGGCTTCACTGCCCTCTGGTAGGGGTGGGAGGCCCAACCTTGCTGCTGCGGGATTTGAACCGTCAAGCCAGTTGGCTGCAGTCCCACACTCAACTGCTACGTTACCGGGGCTCAGCCCGGGTCTACTTTTTTAAGAAGTTCTTTACTTACCTTGGGTGTTTTGCTTACCCATATGAAATTGATATCGAATATACTCAAGTATAAGCTGACCCAAATTATCATTTGAGGCACCTAATTTTACAAAAAAAAAAACAAGAAAAACAAACGCAAACTGCATTAAAAGTGTGCTGAAGGGCTGAGCCCCGGTGGCGTAAGCGGTTGAGTGCGGAACTGCAGCCCACAGGCTTGGCGGTTCAAATCCAGCGGCAGCTGGGTAGCGCCCACGACCACCAGAGGCAGTGATGCCCCCCAAAAAAAAAAAAAAAAACCTAAAAAAAAGAAAAATGTGCTCAAAAACTTGACATTTACATGAGTATATATGGTAGTTAGTTTTTTCCATTTCTTTAAAGAATTCATTTGAAATTTGATAATCTATTGTTTCTATAGATCATTATAGGTAATATTGACATTTTCACAATATTGAACTAGCCATTTTTATTTTTAACCTCTGACAATATCTGAGGATTACTTAAAATTCTTTATTCAAATTTTTACTCAAAATTCATTGCTCTTCAATTCATCTTTACTGGTGTATACAGAGAGGATCATGTTCTAAACCTGCAGTTTATATTGGTTGCTTTTCATTTGCTGTTTTTGAATAATCATAAAAGTTTCATCACTCTAAATATGATTTGACTTATTCTTCAGTTATCGACATTTCAATTCTAAAGGCCAAGTTGTTAGGTGAAAATGGAGGGTGACTGTATCTGACCACAAAATAGAAGATGACTATATCATTTCATAACTGCCAAACCCCTGAGATAATAGTGCAGCCGTTAGCATAGCCAAGTTGACACATAATCTAAACTGTCACACCCTTCATTATTCTTACCTTGCACCTTGATGTCTGTTACTTCCGGATGTTTGCTGTTAGTGTGCAAAAGAGTTAGACATTAGATTATTTTCTGTGGTCACAAGTGTGAGATCTCAGATAAAGAGATACATAGTATATAGTGAGGTATATGTATCTTGTCTAGCAATGGGCATTCATTTAATATTTGAAAATTGTATACATATTTATACTCTTCTTATCTTTTTTTCCCCCAGTTACTCAATTCCCTTTATTCATTTCTTACGTATCCTTCCAGAAACATTCTAGCTACCCTTATTTTGGGGGGGAGGGGGGGCATCACTGCCCTCTGGTGGTCGTGGGAGCTACCCCACCCTTGCTGCTGCTGGATTTGAACTGTCAAGCCAGTGGGCCGCAGTCCCGCACTCAACCACTGCGCCACCGGTACTCAGCCTCTAGCTACACTTAGGCAAGCAAAATTTTATTTTTGTTTACCTTCCCTTTTTCCTTCTGTCTTATTTATTATTATTATGGATATATATAATATGCAAGTAAAATATGTGTTTAAACACAAATGGTGTCATTCCTCACTGCTCTTTTTAAATCATCAAGTAATTTTTCAGGCTTTTGTAGCATATTTCAAAAGTTGCATTTTAGCATGTATACTTCTATTAAAGTGTTTCTGTGTTCAGTACCCCTCTGTCTAAAATAATACATATCTTAGTAACTCATGAGGAAAATACCTTTCTTGTTACTTTGTTTGAGCTACTTTTCTCTGCCCCCTTTTTAAAATCTGGAGTTTGGAATCAGCGTGCCTCATCTCTTGGTTCCCGTTCTTTCCTGTGCACATGTTGTTGGAATTGCATGACATTTGCAGAACATTTTAATGTAAGCAGTTGCCTTTTCAGGGGCTCAAGTTTTGTGTTCCACCTGAGTTTTCGAAATGATGTTATACATTTAAAAAGTTTTTCACTAGGTCTTCTGTCTATTGCAAGTAATGGACAATTCTTCTCTGTGTCTCCTTTCTGCTTGCTTGCTTGTTTGTTAGGAAGGCTTGTGATTTCTGAGTTTTCATGTTTTGTGATTAGTTACCATACTGATCCTTTGAGGGGTTAGATCGATATTTTGTGTGTTTTGCATTTTCTAAGTGTATGACACCATCATTTTCAAATAGTCATGCTACCGTCTTCAATTTTAATAAGTGTACCGCTTTTCTTTCTCTTCCCTAAATGACTCTGTATGTATAAATTGTGAGCACACCCCTGCCTTTGACTTGATTCTGACTTAGAGCAATTCAGAGATTAGAGTAGAGCTTTCTGGGTAGGCTTCTGCGGCGGCAGTCTGTAAAGAAGTCTGCCACCCTATTTCTCTTGCAGCCAGGCAGTTGGAATCGCCAAGTAGTTAGCTGCCAAGGGCTTACGTAACTGTTTTGCTACTTTGGCACTCTGCTGGTTGATAGGAGCTAAGTCTTAGATTGAAGGTTGATGATGGACATCTTTGCTTTGTGTGTGGCTTGAATGGGCATGGCTTTTCATTTTTTCCCTTAAGTAGGATACTTGCTTTAGGTTAAAATTGATATATCATGTTAAAAGAGGTATTTATAGGGCTGAGCCCCGGTGGCGTAGTGGTTGTGCACGGGACTGCGGCCCATTGGGACAAAGATTCAATTCCAGCAGTGGGGCTGGGCCTCCTACTCCCACCACTGGAGAGCAGTGATGCTAAAAAAAAATAATATATATTTTTTTATATAAGGCTTTTTTGAGGATCGAGACTTCCAAAGATAAAATAAAAAAGATCTCACGTACTTTTGGCAATTATGAAAATTTTAAAATATCTTGTAATAAGATGACTTAGAAATATTAAGCTTCATGGTGCCTGGCTATCAAAAGTTGTAGCGTCTGGAGTCTTAAAGGCTTGAAAGTAAACAAGCAGCCATCTAGCTCAGAAGCAACAAAGTCCACATGGACGAAACACACCAGCTTGTGGGGCCATGAGGTTTCAAAGGGATCAGTTATCAGACTTCAAGAACTGAAAATCATAACATTGCATGCCCACTTTCCTGATATGATCGCCGAAGACAAATCTGTACATAAGCAAATGTGGTGAAGAAAGCTGATGGTGTCCGGTTATCAAAAGATACAGTGTCCGGGGTCTTAAAGACTTGAGTAAACAAGCGGCCATCCAGCTCAGAAGCAACAAAGCCCACATGGAAGAAGCACACCAGCCTGTGTAGACCCTGGAGTTGCAGGGAGGAGATGAGCCAGTTAAAGTACAGTGTAGTAACAGTGAAATATGCAAATGCTTCCCCCCACCCACTATCATGCTTCCAATTCTACCAGACTAATTCAGCTAGATAAGGTGATGTACACTGGAGTAGGAAACATGGGGAATTTAGGATAGATGATCCCTCAGGACTAGTGGTGGGAGTGGTGATACTGGGAGGGTGGACTAGAAAGGGGGAACCAATCTTAGGGATCTACATATAACCTCCTCTCTGGGGCACAGACAACAGTAAAGGGAGTAAAGGGACACTTTGGACAGTGTACGATATGAAAAAGTAATAATAATTTGTAAATTATTAAGGGCTCATGGGGGAAGGGGAGGAGGGAAGGGAAATATAGGGAGCTGGTCCTGGGGGCCTAAGTGGAGGGAGAATGGGGTTTCTTTTGGTTATTTTTTCATTATTTTATTTTATTTTATTGGGGGGGGATGCTTTGAAAGTGATGATGGCAACAAGTGTGCAATTGTGGCTTGCATACAATTGATATATGTATGGATCATGAGGGGAAGTGTATGAGTCCCCAATAAAATGATTAATTAAAAATAAAAGGGGTGTGAGGGGAAAAGAGGAGCTTATACCAAGGCCTCAAGTAGAAAACATTTGGAAATGAATATGGCAATATGTACAAATATACTTGATACAAATGATGTATTGAATGTTATAAGAGCTGTAAGAGCTTGCAATAAAATTATTTTTTTTTAAAAAATAAGCTTCGGGCTGAGCCCCGGTGGCGTAGTGGTTGAGTGTGGGACTGCGGCCCACTGGGCTGGCGGTTCAAATCCAGCATCAGCTCTCCAGGAGCAAGACTGGGCCTTCCACTCCCACCAGAGGGCAGTGATGCCTAAAAACGTAAAAAAAAAAAAAAAATAAGCTTCATAACTCTGGATTTTCTTTTGTTTTTGAAGGGGGCATCACTGCCCTCTGGTGGTGCGAGTAGGAGGCCCAGCCTTTGCTCCTGTGGAGCCGCTGCTGGAATTGAACCTCCATCCCAGTGGGCCCCAGTCCCACACACAACCACTACGCCACCGGGGCTCAGCCCTGGACGTCCATTTTTGATCCACTTGGTCATTGTGTATTTTTCTCCTTATTGTGCTGCTTACGTATGTAGTTCTTTTTGGGCACAATAATATGTAAAGGGGAAATCTGACCAGGTAAAAGTTAGCCAGTTAAGATCTTTTCATTTATTTTAATGTGATTGATAACAAATCATTAGCGTCTTGAGCTTTTAGTCTTTTCTTAAAGCTTTCCTTTAATGTAGGATGTTTTCTTTAGGATTGTAGTAAAAATGTTAATATCCTAAATTTCCTTCAATCTTGCAGTGGTGCTGGTGAATGGATAAGTTAATTTACTTGGTGACACATATTGCAAGTCCCTGAAAGCATTGTGATGCACAGTTTCACTGCATATTGAGAACATCAGTGTGTGCTGTAGGCCAAGAACACCTAAAATGCTAGTGACATGATGGATTATTGCTTTCTTTAGCTCATGCTCTTAGGGCATGCTTTGTCTTTTGAAGCATTTATTTTCCAGGCTCTTCTCCTTCACTTGCATTACATAGGGCTACTTCATCTGAAATCAAAGTGGAGAAAGATTTTATGAGTCTTTTGCTATCACTAAACTTTGCCCTTAGGGTCATAAGAACACGAGAGCAAATTTCCAAAACAGTCTTCCAGTGATTAATGTCACTGGGAAAAAAGTGTTAGGAACCAATGGCTTCTAGTAATGGATGCATTTCTTGTTCCACTAGGACATTAAGAACTGAACTTTTTAATAAATGTGAGTAGAATTTGTTAGAATTCCACTTCATTATTCAAAACATTCATGGTTTGTAAAAATAAAACGCTATGCTAGTTACTTTACATTTATATTCTTATTTAATCCATATAACCTTGTGGCAATGGTTTTTTAGTCCTTGCTGTTCTGTCACCAATAGTAAGACATATATTTTACAATTTAAATATACGTAAATAAATTTTACTGTGTGTATATATACACCCACACCGCACGTATCTACATATATGTGGCTCTGGTGGCATTAGACATTCAGCTGCTAATCCCAAGGTTGGTGTTTCACACTCTTTGTTCCTGTGGATAAAGAGGTGGGTGTCTGCCCCTGTAAAGATGTTCAGTCTCAGAAATGATGAGTCGGAATCAACATGATGGCAGTGAGTTTAGTTGGGTGTGTGTGCATATCACTTGCAGGATGTAGCTGACACGAAACTTTCACAACACATACTCAGCCTTACTACATCAGATACACTCTTATATCTTCTTTCACTTAAGGAAATAAAAAAATGCTAGCCCTGACTACTCTTGATTACTGATTGTAATAAAGCACGGTTTCACTTGATCTCACATCGAATACCACTCTGAAACTCCACCCTCCGCCCAAAGTAGAATCAAGCAAACAAAACAAGAGCAACAGTAGCCCAAATAGAACACAATTTATGTTAAGAGGGGGATCATTTTTAGAATTTTGTTTAACTAGAAAATGGTAGTTTTAGATTTCAATATAAGGTTAGTCTTTCTCCAAAATGCACCTTTTTCTACTCCAACAGCTTTCCTTTGGGGGAGGGTTTGACTTCCAGAGGGCTTCCAAAAGTTCTTAGAAAATTGGAATGAAAAGATGGTGGAATTTTTCACATGAACTTTTTGAAGTTCTGTTGTATGTGTTAAAACTTTATGACACTGGCCTGAGCCCCGGTGGCATAAGTGGTTGAGTGCGGGACTGCGGCCCATGGGCTTGGCGGTTCAGATCCAGCGGTGGCTCTCAGGAGCAGCACTGGGTAGCGTCCATGACCACCATGGTGAGGCAGTGATGCCCCCCCCCAAAAAAACAAACAAACAAACAAACAAACAACTTTGCGACACTAGGAAGCATCATAAGATATTGTCTGTACTGTCTTAGTATTGAGCCTGTTCATTTTTCGCAGGCATCAACAGTGGGCCAGTAATTTTGCTTTCAACTATGCTATCTTTCACTGCATTGCCTACATTTTTAGTCATGTTATAGACAGTGGTTTGTCTTGAGACAGCAATAGATGATGACTCAAATACAGTAGAATCGTGCGCTTCTTATGTGTGCTGTACTTTGTGTTTCGGATCTTTGTGTTTTGTCTATAGAAGTTATTATATTAGCATGATCAGAATCAAATTTATGATTTATTTCTTGGACAAGTGTTTGCTGATGAAATAAGCAGTTTAAAGTTTACAAAGGACATATCATTTTCATTATATTAAAATGACCATTAAAAAGAGCAGTTTGCATTTTAGGGTAGAGTAACAACTTTTTCAAAGATTAAGACATCTAAACATTTATTACTAACACTCTAGTCCTAACTTTAAACGCTGACTGATCAGGGAAGGAAAAGTGCTGCTGATAACTGTTGAAACTGATAACTCAGTTAAAATTCAATGCTAAGCCTTCGTTTGATTGCTTGATGTGAACCTAGCAGAAAACTTGAGCATTACCCTATATGGAGACAAAAGCAGGAGAGAGACTGCCGCATTAAAAAGCCATAAAGTTAAAAAAAGTACGTTGCTTGAGCATTGAGGAAGAAATCAGAGTAATTGAGTTGTGTGGTTTTTTGTTTTTTGTTTTTTTTGCTTTTTTTGGGGGGGAGGGGTGGGCATCACTGCTCTTCGGTGGTGGGAGTAGGAGGCCCAGCCCCACTTCTGGAATTGAACCTCTGTCCCAGTGGGCCGCAGTCCCGCGCACAACCACTACGCCACCGGGGCTCAGCCCCCTTTTGTTTTTGTTTTAATGATTTTGTCCGCTCTGTGTGGTACTTGAGAATGGCTGTGGCAGAGAAGACTTTTATTTTTAAGAGTCTGCCAATATATGACCTTCAGATATGCTTCAGAATGTTTGGTGCTGCAGCCTCATGGCTATCTGAGTGCCCCTAAGAAAAAAAGAATTGCTATTCTGTTTTAGGGTTGGTTTGGATATCTTTGGAGGAATGTAAATGCACCGTCTTAGAAAGCATTTGGTATTGGATGCCATGTTTGCCAGTGCGCTTGTTACCTTTATGTTTGAAGCAATTCCCCCAGAAAATACAGAGCATCCTCCCAATGTAGGGATCCAGGTGCAGTTTGCACCTACTTACATGTAGAAACAACCTAGACCACACTTCCTTTTTTGGAAAAAAAAAAAAAAGAAGTATAGGTAACCTTGAATAAGCTACTGAGGAATACTCTCTTCTCCCCTCCCTGCAGACCAGAAGCATTTCTTCTGCTACTTGAAAGTAGAGTAGCAGACAGACAGACCACACTGGTAAGGAAAGGACAAGTTTAGGGTTATTTGTAACAACTTAAATCTGTAAACAATTGCTTACAAGCTGACTAGATAGCAATAGGTCTAAATTGATGGATTTCATTTTGTCTTTTGCCTTTTTTGTTTCTGGCCTTGCCTCCTGCTCGCTACTTGGTAAGAGACAGACAGAGCTTTAAGTTCTCTGCTGAGAATGAGGTTTGAAAAATAATTTGGGGTGGCTGTGATAAGTCGCCTCACAGCGTGCATCCCTGAAAATGACACTCCACCTCTGTGGGTCCTCCCAGAAACTCACACTCCCAGGCTAATCATGAGAAAACCTTCAGACTAGTCCAAATTGAGAAACATTCCATAAAACCCCTGTCCAGGCCTCCCTCAAATGTCTGTATTTGTAAATTTAAAACATTGATTTGACAGCTATTTAAGACGTGGAATTTCAAATAAGGTTGGGTTTATCTGGCATGTCTTCCCTATTCCAAACACTTGATTGTAGTGCTTATGCATGCCTGCAAGAATAATCGTGTGGGTGACGCAGATAGTTAAGTGCTAAGTTGCTCGTTGAAAACTTGGCAGTTCAAACCTACCAAGTAGCACCTTAGATCATAGGCCTGTTCTAATGCACACTCATGGTGTCCCTGAGTTGTAATTCACTAGATGCCAACTAATAGCAGCATGCATGTGTTCATAAAAATGTATATAAGAAGAGAAGCACGCATGGAAAATGGGAAGAATTGTTCTTCAGTGCGCTTCAGTGCAATTAGATAAATGTAAAATAAAATAAGACCATGTTGAGATACCAGTCAACACGTGCGATTTTACATTAAATTGGC
>PVJH01034706.1:0-20356 GCA_004026705.1 Nesogale talazaci
CAGGACCTCTGCTAGTTGACACTTTGACAGGTCATGCTTATGAAAGTGTTCATCGTGTTAGAAGACCTTTGTGGCATTTCCTGTGTATAAAGGCAACTGGCCGGTTTTGGTATGTAGTCTAGCTCTGAACATGGAACCGAAATTCTTATATATGTAGTTCCTTTTTATTGTCCCTTATATCATTAGATTGTTGAAAAGAAGATCAATATTATTAAAAATAATGTACTAAATTTCACGTTGTGTTTAATAATTGTATTTACTTTCTGTGTCGTACAGGAGGATCTCCTTTCATTGCCTTGGTATGTAACCAACTTTGTGATCAGTTCCTGATTGCTCCTCCTTTCCCTTCTCCCACTCTCCTCAGAGGATTGCAACTCCCGCTACAGTTCCTGAGGGGTGTATCTGTCCTGGATTCCATGTGTTGACAGCTCTTCTCTGTACCACTGTACAGACTTTGGTCTAGCTGGATTTGTAGGATATAACTGGGTCATGGTAGTGGTGGTGGTGGGGAAGCATGCAGGACCCTTATGTTGATCCTTGTGAATGTTTTCCAATCCAATTTTGTCGGTGCTATATTGTACCCTGGTTGAATGGTCCCTTCCATGAGACCCTTCTGTGAGGGGATGTCCAGTGTCTACAGATGGTCTTTGAGTCTCCACTCCAACCCTCTTCATATCAATATAATTGTTTGTTTTTTATCTTTTGATACTGGCACTCAATCCCATTGATACTGCATGATTGCATAGGCTGGTGTGCTTCTTTCATGTGGCCTTTATTGCTTCTCTGCTAGATGGCCAGAAGTCATATTTTTAGAAGGAATAGGATAGTTTTCTAATGGAATTATTGCTTCTTGGTCATTTAATAAATATTTATAAATAACATATGTCTCAACCCATATTAATTATTGGTAGGGCAAGGTAAGAAATTTTAAGATCAAAATATGAATACACATTTAAACACAAAATATAAATATACACAAAAACAATTCCCCCAAGCAAAATTCAGGCTGGGTGCTCAGAAAAATAAAAGGATGGACTCAATTTCCAGTTCACAACATGTAGGTGGGTGTGGTAGTGGGAATGATGGTAGATGCAACAAAATATATCTGATGCAAAAAAAAGAAGCCAATGAACTTATGTATGAAGGTCATGTTTGATAATACATTACACAAATTAATTTTCTGTTAATATATATACAGTGCACAATGACCACTGGCAAGTGCTTTGAGATGAACCACCTTAGAAAATCTTGGATAGAAGGGAAGAAAAATGTGGGGCAAAACTCTAAGTCATGAAAGAGTTCCAACTTAGTGATGGGATAGAAGGATAAGACCCTTGAGACGGTGGGTCTTTTTTATCCACCAGGTCTGGAGCTGAGCTTTCTTCTGTGGTAGAATGATCCACCACTTAAGACGGAACGGGCAGGACTGACCCATTGACAGAAGTTCAGAATGTTAAGAAAAGAAGGAGGAATGGAAGCCGGAAGCACCAGCAGGGAGCAGTGTAAGTGATGGTACATCGAGAGAATTCCAAGGGATTAAGTGAAACAAAATGTGTATGACTTGCTGAATGTAAAATTGATAATTACCTCTTTAAATCTCACCTAATTCACAGTTGAAAGTTAAAATTTTTCCTCTTGCTTACCAATAAGATGTTTCTGGTAAATATATATTTAAAGGCATGCAAATGAATAACAGTAATAGAGATTACTTCTGAAAGGAGAATTGATTTATTTGTATCTCAAATTTTATTTGTTTGTATTTTAATATTATATAAAGAAAATATGGGCAAAATTGTTCATATAAGTTATAAGTTGCATAATCATCATAATTTTTGAAATTCTCTTAATTTTGTATTCATTTTTATAAACTTCCATTTCTTCCAAATCTCACCTGCTATAGCACTCAGAAGCTATTAATCTAGTTACTATCTCTGTATGTATCCTATATTTCATATAAGGTAAATTGTACAAAGAAAAAGAAAAACAGCAGAATACAAAGTTGAAGAACCTCAGTTCAAAACAAAACAGAAAATAATAATAAAAAAACTAGAACAAACTAAAAACTGGTCACAAGAGAAAAATGATAAGATTTTAAATTTTAACCTAACTACATCTTGCAATAATTCATTTTCTAATGCATGCTGTCTCACCAGTGGTCTGAGGGAATGCAATGGAGGCTTCATACACACGTGGATTCTGTAAATGGATTTTGGCCTTTCACTGTCATTCATAGCCTTCAATAAACTAGATTCTTGGAATTTAAGATCTAATACAATCCTTTCCTCTGATCTTGGGTTTTATTATTTATAATCCTTGTTCACATAGGTTCGTGTGGACTTAGCTGACACCTCACTTAGATGGCTGCTTGTTTTAAGACAAGCTTTTAAGACCCCAGATGCTATTCTCTATAAAAGCCAAGGATTTCTGATTTCTTCACTGCACTTGACTACAGCATCCATAACTTTGACATTCAAACCTGACCCTCTTTATAGGGGTAAGTTTTGAACAGAACCAAGTCACAAAAATGGATCACTCTTAGCTTAGGGATATCTTATTTTGCAGTCATCCTTTGGTCCAAAACACTTTCCTAAGTAATGTACTTCCTAAACAAATGGCAGAAATTAATTATATTTTAGATCTTTTAAGTATGTTAAATACTATTAATGAGAAGGAATATAAATATTTATATTTATAAATATGCAAATGAGTAACAGTAATAGAGATTACTTCTGAAAGGAGAATTGATTTATTTGTATCTCAAATTTTATTTGTTTGCATTTTAATCTGATATAAAGGAAATATGAGCAAAATTGTTCATATGTTATAAGTTGCATGATCATCATAACTTTTGAAATTTACTTAATTTTGTATTCATTATTATGAGCTCCCATTTCTTCCAAATCTCACCTGCTATAACACTAAGAAGTGTTTATATTCTTATATTCAAGAATATAAATATTCTTAATTGGCCATTAAGAAGATCTATCAGTCATTGTGGTATCTACTGTAGGCTATATGATTTACTTAGGCAATGAATCCATGCAGCAATTAGATCATTTCTTTTCGTCAGAAACTTTGTCTTTTTATAGGGTAAATCCAATCTTATGTTGTATTTATTTTCCATTGACATTTTGCATTTGGGTGGAATAAACATTTATCTTCTTTTAACTTTAACTTCTGCAACTGCAACATTGAGCATCATCACCTGTGTCTTACTAGCTTAATGTAAAAATGACGTGGTGGTGGCGTCTGATCTCCTCTAACTTCACAAGGGGGATTGAGAATCACTGTCAGCATAGGGCTCAAACTGTGTTGATGAGACAGAGATCAGTCATACTTTCCTCCTGCATCATTTTTACCGTTGTTGACAAGAGAACTTTCTCCTTCTCTGCAGAGCTAGGTAATCTATTTCAATGACCACCCAGAACTCACAGACCACACTCATGGTTGAGGAGTTTATTAGAGAAGTAACAGGTAACAATTGAGGATTGGAAGTGACTTGGGATACAGGCTTTTTAGGTTCTTTTTCATCACAGCAGTTTCTTTTCAGCCATGTTCCCGGGCCGACCTCGGCTGAACCTCGGCCCCTTGGCCTCTTGAGCCAACTCTGCCCCTGCCCTGCCTGGACAACTGTTACAGGGCTCCTTCAGTTTATTGGTAAGTGCCCAGAGGCACCCCATCACCTAGTCACAGTGACACATTGCCCCAACTTTCAAGGATTCTATACACTCTATTTGCATGGACCCACCCAATCACTGTGTGTGATTCACAAAGAAGGGTCATATTTACTAATCCACTACACTGTAGATGATAAAAGTTTGAATTACATCTCACCTAGCACTTCTGTGTGATCCATAGAAGAAAGAGACAAGGAAAAAAAAGAAATATTTATTAGAAAATTCAATGGGTAAAACTTTGGTATGGTGTGAAGAATTAAGGTCCTTTTCCAGACTTCTTTTGGCAAGAGTTTTCTGTTGTAAATGTCAAGACCATGGACTTTAATCAAGACTCTACCACTATTCAGTTATCTGACAGTCTCATAGACAAGGAGAGATGCCGACATTACAACTAATTTTCTGAAACTTTTTTCAAGATGAGTTAAGGCATAAAAGGGATCAATTAACACCACAGAGATAACTCAGGATCAGAATCCAGCCCTCTCAATTGTCCAAATATTTTCCCATCAAATATCACCGTCTCTTAAAGCATCATATCTATGTCTTCATTTCTTCATTTCCGCCCCCCCCCCAGATAAATGTGAATTCCTTGACGGTTTTGGAATTCTCAGAATTTGTTTCTTTTGTTTCATAAGCATATATTAGGCAACACCAATAGCATATGCAGTTAAAAGTTCAGTGCTCTGTAACAGAAAGCAGAGAAGTTCAAATGGGATGTCATGGTAGATGAGTGTGGGGGCTATCCCTTTCTGACAGATTTTAGTTCCTTCTCGCAAATCCATTTATTTTCTGAACTACAGACCTCAGAAACAATTTTTTTATTTGAGAGGACAGCACAGCTGTTTTTATCATGATCACCACCAATCTGTAATCTGTGGGACAAAAGAAAACATCCCTGTGAGTGTTAAAGCTTTTCATACTAATTTTCTTTGTCTAACCCAGAATCCCAAGGATTTTCAGCAAGCAATTGGCTCTAAATGATGAAACACAGAGTAACTGCACCCACAAACATAATGGGACACATTTTGAATAACACCATAATGATAATATAAAACTCAAGAACGTATTGGTTCCTATTCACAAAATAAAGAATCTTCATAATGATGAGAGCAACAGAGAGAAAGTATTGGCAGTTGGCAATTGAATACCCTCTCTTACTCCAAAGATGCCATATGCAAAGTTTCTAAACTTCACTGAAACTCATCTATATCTATATATCTATATCTATCTATCTATCTATCTATCTATCTATCTATATATATATACACCAGGTAATGACCACCCAATATTTGAAGGAGACATGGAAATGGCGATCATGAAGTGTAACCATGTCTGAGAAAATGTGCTTAGTACAGTAGTAAATATCTAGAAGGCGATAGACAGACAGCCTCTATACAATTTAGATGCAACGAGGGAAAGAGGATAGGTTTGTAGGACAGATAATCAGTTTCCTTCTCCCTCAACAGGTTGACATTAATATTAATTAAGGAGCTCCAAGCATGTTTGAATCTTGTGGCTCACTATAGGTTGGGGTGTCGATAGAGTTCAAACAGTGGGATGGACAACACCAAAGTTGGCCTGTAAGAATAGTGCGAGTGCATCTAATATAAATGGGCAGCAATTTTCCCAGCTTCTTGTTCCTGAGTTTTATTTTTTCAAGTAGAAGAACTTTGAACCTGAGCAGCTAATCACATTTCTTTCTAGTGCCGCCCATGCCATTCCTTATCAGAGGCCGACTGCAAAAGTCCCCTAACATGCATCTCTTCCACCTCTGCAATTCTTTCAGTTTTCTGCATAGATATGACAAAATGACTGAACATTTCAAAATATTTCTGATGGTTTGCTGGGCCCTGCATGAGAATATATCTGTTTAATTTAATGTTTTATGACATTGCCCCTTTGGTCTCTAAGACAATTCAGGTAAGAATTACTATGTTTTCCTTTTCTGTCAATTTAAAAGTCAGGGCTTGGAAGGGCTAAAATAAAAGCAGAGACTGATATACTTTTTACCTTGACAAGGTCCCTTTCAGGTTTTCAGGGATGATTAGGAAACAAGTGGGATGGTTTTAAACAAAACTTCATTTTTATCCTCAGAATTAAATGAAAGATTCCATTTATTTTAATATATAACCTTTACACACATTTTAATGAATGGATTTCAATTTTCATTTTTGCTATGAGCAATAAAATTTTTTATATTAACTTTGCATCATGAGTAATAAAGATACATATAGAGTTCATAAACCAATATTAACTGTTACTACATTTAAAATAAAACTAAGCCTGTAATTTTTCTCCTCTTTGTTGATCATTTTAATCTTAATCGTGATATAAAAATTATTGTCATGATGCAATAAGGCATTTGTTTAACTGTTAAAAAACTATTTGAAAAATTCTGCATGTCAACACACTAATTTAGATAATTTTACAGATAAACACTTTCAAATTAGCTAACCTATTGCTTGCTTTCTAAAATTTCAAGCAAAGATATACATCATTAAAGGCTATTAAAATCTTTTCATAAATGAAATTTTAAACCAACTTTGAATTAGTCTATTTTCCTGCTTATTCTGAATCTATTGAGAATATATAAGTGTAATAAAACTACAAAACGCAACCTTCAGCTACAGGCAATGCTAATACCTTGAAGTGTGTATCAAATGAGAATGAAATATTAAAATGAGCTCAGCTAATACTCACACATCAGAATTTAAAAATGAGCCATTCACCCACTTCCAGTTCTTCTCTAGCAATGTAAAATTTAAACCAATCCAATAAAGAATTCCTTCAGCTTTTATCAGGTGCTGTATAAGACTCTGTAAATGAAACAAAAGAAATGACTACAGACAGAAATGGTTTATAATATATTCAGTGGATGTCTTGTTTTAATTATCCCTTTGAGTTATTCTGACCCTATTCAAGAATAATTCTATCCTGACTCTCTGACAGCATCAATCACTGCATCCATCATATCATATTCAATTATATTCTTATAGGTATGAGATTGTGAGCATCCTAAAATGAGTGTTTACTTCAATTGGCACAAAACCTTTGGGTGAAAACCCAAACACTTTGACATGATTTAAAGAAAGTGCTAATTTTTTAGTAAGGTCTTTTATTTATTAGTTACCAGTTCTACTTCATCCTGAATAAGTAGCAAACTGGACTCTCTTTGGTAGCAATCTGCCAAGCTGTCATTCCAGTAGTGTTGAGTGTCAGAAAGAAGCAAGCATTTCTCTTGGAATTGTTTCCAGAGCACTGGGCATTCTAAAGTCAGAAAGAAAGATATAACTCTAAAAGTGGATAAAAGACATGAACAGGCAGTTCACCAAAAATGATACTCATAATTCTGGCAAACACATGAAAATATGCTCACAGTCATTAACACTCTGGGAGGTGAAAGTCAAAACAAGGATGAGATACCACTTTACATGCACAACTATAGCCCAATTCAAAAACACAGAGAATAGTAAATGCTGGAGAGTGTCTGAAGAGATTGGACCTCTGATATTTTACTCGCAGACTTGTAAACAGGTTGAAACATTGTGGGACGAGATATGGCACTACCTAAAACAACTGGGAATAGAAATGCAAAACCAAACTCAGTGCCATTGAGTTCATTTCAATTCATAGTGACCCTATAGCACAGGGTAGAATGTTCCTTATGGGCAACTCTTTTGGCAATAGAAGGCCTCATCTTTCTCCCATGGAGTAGCTGGTAGTTTCAAACCACTGACCTTATGATTAATAGTGCAATACATAGCTATTATGCTATAAGAATCCTAGAGATGCCATATGACCAGCAACACTTCTGGCTGGGGTGTATACAGTAAGAAACAGGACATGGACAGACATACTCTCCCATCCTCATCATAGCACAGCTCATAATAGCAAGAAGTTGGAAATAGTCAAATATCTACTAGTCGAAGAATGGGTAAAAAAAACCCGGTGTCCACACACAAGCAAATACTTTGTGCTATTAAAAAAATGGCGGTGAAACCAGGACTTGCCTTATGATATGGGTTGACCTGGAAACCATTAGGATGAGCAAGGTTAGGTAATCGCAAGAGGACACAGATGGATGAGATCAGTGCTATAAGGATAGACACCAAGAGGACGAGAGACATTCTAGTCTCAGGTCACAAAATCTTCTAATCCAGTGTCCTAAGCAAATGATGTGTATGTTTATTTGTTTGTTTGTTTGTTTTGGGGGGACATCACTGCCCTCAGGGGGTGGGAGTAGGAGGCCCAGCCTTTGCTCTGTGGAGCTGGAATCGAACCTCCATCCCAGTGGGCCGCAGTCCCGTGCCCAACTCTGGCCCAAGTCCCTCATGTTGCACATGAGTAAATCCTGGTTCACGAAAATAGTTGACAAAACCTAGAGTTAAATTAAAATCTTCACATTTCTAGTGTGAGGAACTTCCCACATCTGAATCACAGACTTATGTCTACTCCACCTCCCTTTATAAGGGCACTGCCAACACTGCACTGTAAGCAAGTGACTCCCATGGGCAGAAGGTCTTTTAGATGTTGATGGCAATGTTGCTGCCCACCACTCTTTATACTCTTAACTAAACTAA
The DNA here is from genome assembly GCA_004026705.1 of Nesogale talazaci. Taxonomy (NCBI): domain Eukaryota; kingdom Metazoa; phylum Chordata; class Mammalia; order Afrosoricida; family Tenrecidae; genus Nesogale; species Nesogale talazaci. The sequence goes on from PVJH01034706.1 coordinate 8,258, forward strand.
GGTTGTGATTTTAAACAGAAATGTTTGTCCCCTTACCTTGTTCACAATAAATCATTTTTACCCACCAGAACCCATCGGTTCTTCAATTTAATGCACATTTTACATTTTACTTGACATCTGGCTATCAATGAATGGAGGACCTAACAGCTGTAGAATGTAGTGAATCCGGCTAGAGATACAGAAGTCAGATACAAGCCCCGGTGTTACCACTTCCTAGTCATGTGACCTAGCACAAGTTGCTCAGCCTTCCTGAACCTCAGTTTCCTAAAATACACAATCAGGATGGTGAGCATTATTCCTTTCACATGGAATGGCTATGAGGCAATCAAGGAAATCTGCTACATTTTCCTTAGAAAGCTCACGCCAGAAAGTTACCTGTTGTTTGGCTCCTGTGTTCCTCTTGAGTATCCACATTACATTTTTCTGCTGATAAATTTCGACTCAAAAATATCACTAGTGAGAGGGAGGGAGATGGGGACGGGTAGAAAAAAATATCACTGGTAAATAAAAGAAAACCAATTAAAAAGATTAAATGCAGAAATGTATGGCTGACTGAATGGAGACCCTCTGTTGATCACATCTCTATGTTTCTCTTTGAAGTGGAAAGATATAGAATCAATATTTTAGCTTCCCTTATAATTTTGGCAGGAAACTTCGTTACCTCAGCAAGCTTGAATATGGATAGAAGGTAAAGGCAGTTGTAATTTGAAAGAGGTCTTGGTAAGAGGCAATTGCACACACAAGAAAAAACATAATAGGAGACTCACACAAATAGTTTATTATCTATAACCAATTAGATAAGTAAACTAAAGGGTATACTAAAACAAAACCTCAAACTCACCACCATTTAGCTGATATCAAATGTCCTACAACCCTATAGGACAGGAAAGGATGGCACTGTCCCTGTGAGTTTCCACCTCTGAAACTCTTAAGAGGAGTAGAAACTCCTGTCATTTACTCAAAGAGGGACTGGTGGTTTCCAACTTCTGACCTTGCAGTTATCCGCCTAACCAGTTACTACAAAAACTTCTAAACTTATATTCTAAGCAAAACGTTCTCAATTTTAGAGTAAGTATACTTCACTTCTGTCTCCTTACTCTAAAAGTGAGAGACTGCTCAGTCCAATCTGAAATTTAGGAAGTATGTATGGAGTTCTCGCTATGAGTCAGAATCAATGTGGTAGTACTGGGTGGAGGCCTGCTGGCTCTATGGATTAGTTGAGGGATTGCTAACCGCATTACGTCATCTTCCAACCCTCCAGTGTCTCCAAAGGACACAGATGATTCTGTCTGTTTCTACAAAAATTGACAATATCTAAAACCCTACATAGAATTGCTGAGTCAGAATTGACTCAACAATAATGGATTTGGCTTGGGGTTTTTTATTACTAAATACAAGACCTTGGCAGTTCTTACTTTCATTGTTGTTGTCACTTTTCATCTTCATTGTGATTTATTATTCAAAGTTAGCAGCATATAAGGATCACCGTATAAATGACTTTCAGAAAAATTGGGAAGAGAAGAATGGAAGACTGCTCTCATATTTATGCAGGAAGTAGAATTAATATGCTGAAATGAATGATCTCAGATCACTTACCTGAAACACTCAGCCCTATCACAGCCAAGGCAAAGAACACGATCCCAGCACAGCCAAATTTCAAAGCAATTTGATGCCAACGTGGACCCTGACAAACATCTGAAAAATTAGGAGAACTAAGTTATCTCAGTTGACTCCATGTGGTACAATAATCAAAGGGATTTTGGTTCACTTATGGAAAGATTCTGGATGGAGACAAGGGCAGTGGCAGCAAAGAACATTCATCAGTCATCTTAGAGACTCACAAAACAAAATCAATGAGATTTAGAATGTTTGTTCATGGCTAAAATGGGGATACATATGATCATCTTATGTACAAAGGTCTGGTCTGAAATTCCAATAACATAAATGTGTTTAGAATGAGGAAAACTTATAAAAGGGTAGTGGGAAGGTTGGATTATAGGATGAATATAATGCCATGAAATTGTATATATGAAAAATTGAAATAATGAATATTTTATTACTCATATTTATCATAATAAAACATAGTTAAGAAAATACTTTGAAGTTTCCAAGTTATTTCCAAAAATTGAGGAAATTAGTCAAAATATTTTGGGTACATATCTGGTACTATTTGGGACCCTCTGTGCCACGAGACGTGGAAAAATAGGCATAGATGTTTATAGGGGATTCCAAGGCTCTTGGGACACGGTTGAATATCAGGGAACAAAGCTTGATAATACTGACTTGGAATGTAGTCTTCTCCTTCCCCCTCCTCATCCCCCTCCTCCTCTTCTTCCTCCTCTTTTTTTCTTGCCTAGACCTTCTAATGAGAAGCAGTAACACATAACTGGGAAAACCTGTTGACCAAACCTAAGCCGAACACTAAGATATCTTTCCTAAGCAGTTATCTATTAATACCCAAAGTACTGGAGTGTTGGAGCTCCCTGTTGGAAAAGGGAAGCAAAGATTAGAAGGAGCTCTTTAAGGAAAGGAGATCTTTTAGTTTGAGCAAGGACTGCAAAATCAGGAAAGTCTCCAGAATATTCAAACAATCAGAAAACCTGGTACAAGGAAGGAAATTTGGTGTCAATTCTATGCTACCAACCAATCCTTCCCTACTTGGCTAATTTGTCCTATTTGTCCCAGTCTCCTCATGGGAACTTGTCACTTACTCCTAGATCACAACAACTGGTCTTCCTTGTGGGAAAACTTTCACTGCTTCATCAGTTGTTGCAGTGGGCTTCCACCCCAGGGGTGGATATGTGTGTATAATCGGCCACTGCCTTCTCTCTCTTCTCCTTGAACTCAAACTCCAGAGACTCCTCCTGTCACCAGTTTGGTGAGAGGCATCCTGAACCTGAGGAGGGAGGGATGTACCATGTCTGTCTCTGTTCTCCCCAGGATCAGGAGTGGAACCAGATTGAGATCTGATGTAGGGCACCAAATGGGCTACCCCAAATATTAGGTCCATGCCTTGGAGTGATCGAACCTAAGTAATAACCAGTCGAAGTGGAACAGAGAAAGAGAAAGAGCTGTTCATTAGGAAGCCAGTTAATTGAGCATCCTTCAGCAACAGAGGCCTTGTGATGGGTGCTCAGTTCATGTCAGTTTATGGTCAGCCTCTATACTCTTTTCTGAGCCATATCAATTGTATAGGATATGTAGGTGGGTTACAGTTCTTAGGATACTAACAAGCTATAAAGCATAGTAAGTACTCCAAACACAATAAGTGCATAAAAATAAACCTATGATTTATTAATTCCCACATGACTACCCTTTAGCATCTTACACAATGACTGAGAAAACTGGAGAGGTCAAATCAATGCCAAGGGGGATGGATTCAAATAGTAAATAATATCTAAAAATCTTATTTGAACCCTTGGAAAGCCATTAAAGCAGGCAATGAAAAGCATACATCTTACCTCAACAAGAGTAATTATACATAGACATGACAGGTTCAAATCAAAATGGCTACAGACTTACTCACAGTTCACAACATGTATGTTACATCATCACTCTCTCTTCTCTTCTGCATTCTTTCTTTCCTTGAAATCCAGTTTTATTTGCAAGATGAAGAAAATGCCATTTAGTCACGATTTTAATAGCTATTGCTAAGTATAGCTGTGATTCTGATGATTAGACTTGAGTTTGGGGGTGCTGCTGATAGCTTTCTGACTTTGGTTCATATATGAAAACTCCCCCAAATCACAAATGTTCTCATCTGTAAAATGGAGAGCTAGTGTCTACTCCCTTAGGTTTGGGAAAGGATTCTATAAAGCAGTGATTTTAAAATGATGAGGATAGCGAATGGTTCAGTAAATATTGTTATTATTTTTCTTATTTTTAAAAAAAGTCAATAAGAAACAATTTGGAATGACTACAAAATAGCCATTTACTTCTGATATTACATAAGAAAGTAAGTGGAGGTTTTCTGTCTGGGAGGAATGCTCTTCTGCTGTGCTTCTACAACACAGCACAGCATGAGATTAGAATGAATGGAGTTGATGCTCACCTTCCCTGACACAACCACTGAAGACAAACATGTGCATAAGCAAAAGTGGTGAAAAAAGCTGATGGTGTCTGGCTATCAAAGATATAGCATCTGAGGACTTAAAGGCTTGAAGGTGGCCAGAAACAAACAAAGCCCACATGGAAGAGGCACACCAGCCTGTGTGATCATGAGGTGTTGAAGGGATCAGGAATCAGGCATCAAAGAGCTAAAAATTATATCATTATAAATGAGGTGGAGTACAGTTTGGGGACACAAAGCTCATCTGTAGGTGAAGCAACATCCTCTTACAGAATGGTCGCTGGAAGGAGATGAGTCAGTCAGGGTGCAGTGTAGCAACAGTGAAATATGCAACTTTCCTCAAGTTCTCAAGTGCTTCCTCCTTCCCATTACCATGATCCCAATTCTACCTTACAAATCCAGTTAGAGGTAGAGGATGTACACTAGTACAGATAAGAACTGGAAATGTGGGGAATCCAGGACAAATGGTCCCTTCAGGACCAGTGATGAGAGTGGCAATACTAGGAGTGTGAAGGGAAGGTGGAGTAAAAAGGAGGAACTGATTATAAGGATATACATATAGCTTCCTCCCTGGGGTATGGACAACAGAGACATGGGTGAAGGGAGACATTGGACAGTGTGTGATATGACAAAATAGAAATAATTTATAAATTATCAAGGGTTCATGAGGAAGGGGGTGGGGGAAGGGAGGATAAAATGAGGAGCTAATACCAAGGCCTTCAGTAGAAAGAAAATGTTTTGAGAATGATGATGGCAATAAATGTACAAGTGTGCTTTGCATGCAATCTATGTATGTATGGATTGTGATAAGAGGTATATGGGCCCCCCAATAAAAAGATTTTTTAAAAACAAGGAATGAATGGAGTTTTAACAGGTGAATGAAGGGGCCAGGTAAATTTTACTTATTTGGCAGGATTCACTAGAACTATTCTTTTTTTTAACAGTATATTCTTTTATATCATATAACTGGTCCAACCTTCTCTTACATTAGCAATATATTCATAACTATATATATCATATAACTCTACCAACTCTCTGTGGCTTTATATCAATCAGACTGGAATCTATAAAATACCTACTCAATCGGGCATATCCTTACTTCTCTGATTTCAGCTTATTTAGGAGAGCAAATATACTTTCTGCTGTCTTCCATCTTCCCAAATTAAATTCTGACATAAAAGTATCCTGATAACAATACTCCCATTCTTCTTCTCCATATCTTCCCTGGTTGCATAGTTGTTAATGGATAGAGCTGTTAACTGTAAGGTCTGAAGTTCAAACCATCCAGTTGCTCAGAGGGAGAAAGATGAGGCTTTTTACTGCCATAAAGAATTACAGTCTCAGAAACCCACAAGGGCAGTTCTACGCTGTCCCACAGTCCTATGAATAGACATAGCCTCAATGGCAGTAGACTATTTTTTATCTTTTAAATATATGCTTAGTTTTTCCTGTTTAAAAAAATAAAACATAGTAGGTATGTGCCCTTCTTTGAGCTCCAACATTTGTTGATTCAATTTCTACAAGACCTTTTTGAGAGAAAATACCTCTCTCACATACTTCTTTTGGGTCTTGTCTAAAATGTAAGTTTTTCAGAGCGACGTTCCTATTGCATTTGGAATCTTCTCATGATTTGATATTCCCATATTGTATTTTTTCCAGCAGTATCACCTAATTATATCTATGCTTGGTTGATAAGCTGACAGTAATTGGTTGAATGCCATGAAAGCACAGCTTGTCCTCTGTTTTTTTCATTGCTATATCCACAATGATTATATTATATTATAGATTAGATTATATTTGGCAAGTAGTAAGCCCTTATTGTGGTTTGAATGGATAAACTCTAAAGGCATCTTGCAAGCACTCTGTTTGCTTTTCTAAAATTTAAATTCCTGCCTTGGCCATTAAGTGAGGCACTGGTCCAATTTCTCCTTCTGTGTTTAGTTGACTTACATAGATAAAATCAGCCAGATATCACACACTATAAGAGTTCAACCAAAGAACCCAGGAGTGGTTTCAAAATCATTGGGTTTTCAGGCGAGTGTTTCAGATTGACACATTTTGCACTGGAATTATTCTATTATTATTTTTTCAGATTTACTTTTAGGATAATATTTTGTAATTATGGTTATTAATTGTCTCTTTAAAAGAGTCCATTGAATTTGGAGCATAGTGGCTATTGTGTAAATTAAGTCTTTTGTTTACATATTTTCTGACATTCTTTTTCAGCTTGTTGCTACATACCCCCTCTTCGCTTGAATCAGTGGAGATATGAGCAGGCAAGAAAAAGTCTTTTTTCTCATTAAAAAGTGACTGATATTTAGTCGAGTTCTTCTTCTGTTATCAAAACCTTCCAATTTCCCTTTTCATGATATAAAGATTATAGAGAAGCTCATTTGATGATACCCAAGACTTGCTTCATGATCTAGAACTTTGCTCATCTAATTTTCAAGTGTACATCCAACAATGTAAAAACAGGTACAATCCACACACTCAGCACAATATGCAATGTCTGTCAGAGCAGATAACAATTGTGATATTATTGATGCCAGTAAACTCAGCTAGGTTGCTATTCCAGTGAGATACCAACATAGTCCTTAAAATAGTCATGTGTTCATATGTACAGAATGTTCCTTTAGAGATTCTTTCAAGACTCAGTTAAGCACTTGACCATTAACCCAAAAGATGATGGTTCAAATCCACTTTGAAGTACTTTTGAAGTCCAGCCAAGAAATCCACTTTTCTGAAAGTTCAGGCCCTTGGAAAGCCTCTGACACAGGACTGCTCAATACACATGGGATTGCATGAGCTGGAATGAACACAAACACCACTAATAACAATATCAGAGGGCATATTTCTTTTTCAAACTATCTAAATTTAAAAAAAGGAAATCTAATCAGGTATATTTTTCTCCTCATTAGGGGTTACCTACACTCGAATGACCAAACTCTATTTAACAATAAAATAGAACTTCAGATAGCTTACAGCTACAAATTTAAGTGGAAAAATATAACTCTGGGAAGTACACAAATGGTGTACTTTACAAATGGTAAAAAGAAACTATGCCACTTACCCTGAAGAAGAGATGGCGGTGCTGAACTTATTGGGGCTGACTCACTGGATAAGTTGAGATCAGTGTATATCACTTGGTTGTCCATTGTACTGAGGAAAGAATTTAACATTAAACTTCTAAACCCCAACTCCAAGTCCTGTGAGGCAAGATCACCTAGAGGAAGTGCCAAGGTTGCAGTGTTTTGCTGTCTCTCATATGTCCCCACCCACTCACACTGCAACCTGAGGGTTTTCTCTCTACGTGTGCCAGTCAGTCCATTTTCTGGTTGACCTTTATGCTTAGAAATGTAATATTCACTTGCTTCATTAATTGACCTGTTTCTTGCCAAAATGCTGGGCTGGCTTTGTTGTTGCTTCTCCGTGGTTGGTTGTTAGACATCATCCAGTCAATTCCAATTCCTAGAGACCACGGACATGTACCAGGATAGAATGACCTGATGGTTTTTCTGCATCTTTCTGGAAGCAGATTATCAAGTCTTTTTCTCAAGGAGTAGTTGCGTGGGAGTGAACCACCAACCTTTCAGTTAGGAACTGAATGCTTTACCTTTAGGCCAACAGCACTCCTTTCAGGAACAGGACTAAATGAATGAGGTCCCTGTCTCATGTGAAGAATTTAAGCATGTAGGATCATATAGAATCAGCAGATTATCAGAGACCATGAAACTGCTAAGTACTGCAATATTCCAAGCCTTTGAGACTACCATGAGAAAAATAAAAGAACAGATGGAATAGCTATTTCACAAAAAGAATGAATAGAATTTGGAAATGGATTATCAGAGAATCCAAGAGGAGAAAGAGTTATAAATGTTTCAACTACTTCAACTGAAAGCCTGGGCCTAGTAATGGTGACAATACCAGAAATACAGGTGTTTGAAGAAGCAGATTTAAAACTTGGTCCTGCCATTAATTCTAACAGGCACAATTTTCAATGGAGTAGAATCAAGTGTTATTGATTTTATAGGCTATTAGTCACAGGTATCTGTATTCGTGATACTAAGAAATAGTTACCTTAATGCCCTCAAATATTTATTACCTTTAAGAAGTTAACTTTGCATATTTGTTGCAAAGTTAACTTCTCAGATCTGATGACATTCTTGAACTACCAATCTGGTGGAGTAATCTTGTCTTTATGCCAAAACTTGGTAATATGCACGAATCCTTTCCCCATGGTCAAAACACAAAAACAAACACACAACAATAGGAAAAACAAGAATTACATGCATTCCTGGACAAAGTAGAAAATGTCTCATATTTGTATGCTGTGATTTATTCTAACTTACCTAATTTTATGCTCTCGAGTTTCTATGAAATAGATTACTATATTAGGCTATTAATGAGTGAAAAACTGTATATCTTTAATGCAGTCTTCTTTCTCTGCTAGAAAATGTTTATCATCTCTTGAATTACAAATACACATTTTATAAGTGTACTAAAATTTTTAAAAATCGCAGTGATCAAAAATATCTAGTGCAATGTTATAAAAATGTGAAATAATGCAAAAATGTTCATAATGCTATTCAAAAGCATTAAACCTTCTTGAAGTGTTTCTGTGCCCCCCAAAAGGGATCATTTGTCACTTTTACGAATAGTTTGGTTATATGTGATGGACAGGCTCCTGAATAATATGACACTAAAGGCAAATTACTCTCAATTAATAAACTACTCTTAGCTTACTTCTTAAGGCACTCAGTGACATAACAGCTTCCACAGAAGTAAAATAATTTGAAATCTGCCAGAGTTATGGGAAGTTGAAGATTTGGGTCCAAGGAATCCCCTAGCTCTTGGATTTTAAGACATAGAGCGGTAGATCAAGATGGACCTTAGATGACACTGAACCGGACATTTACAGATCATAGATAAGAAGGAGGAAAATGAGGAACTTTCATAAAGTCATTTGCTGTCGTAGTGCAGGTCTTCAAAATTCCCTGCAAGTGGAAACAGTCTCTGACTTTGAATACCAAAAAGTATGTCTATTTATTGCAGGAGATTGTCGTGTTGTGCATATCATAAATGTGCATGCACATTTATCCCTGAAAGGTCACTGATGACTATGGAGTGAGATGTAGACAGTGCTTAGAGTTGCAAAACTCTCCCAGATAATTACGTAGCTTGTAATATATGTAGCCTTAAGTTGATCAGGAGGAGAACAAAAGGGGTTGCTGATTTTTTAATGACCATTATAAAACTATAGCATTTAAAATATATAGCATTGTCAGAAAATAAAAATTTCCAAGATGCTTTTTCTGTTTCTCTTGGTTTTATTGTGAGAGTTAAATCGCTAGGGTGATGCACCCATCAATGATTATCTGCTAGTATCTAGAAGATTGTGGTTTCACCATTCTGGAACTTTTTTCAGTTTTTAGTTCAATCTATCTAGTTTTAGAACTAGCCTCATAGCTTGTTGAAAGAGCCCATTTCTCTTTATGGATGAGCAGAATGAAGAGTGGTATGTGGCATTTGTTCTGTATCTCAAAAACTGGAACAGGTGTCATTTTTTTTGAATGAGCAGGTCAATTATATCCCAAAGCTAGTCTTACATTTGAAGCAAAAAAGTGCCTGCGGGCCAATGTTATTCTAAGAAGTGAGCAATATACTGTTATTAGTTGCTTATAGATCCATCATTGAGATGAAAATTGCTGATGATGTGACATTCCTGGCACTGTTACTCAGTTACAATGAAACTGTGCATTATCTCATGGTTTCTGCATGCTCTGCAAGGATGCAGTGGTTTTTCATTACTGAAAGTATTTTTGCAGTGTCTGATTTGGTCAAACTTCCTAATATTTTAGTTGTAATGTATTATTCATTTTTGTGGACCTATACTATTTACTTCTTTTTGAGAAGAAATTAGTAATTAAAGTGAAAGGAGAGAAAAATTAAAGCCTTTCCTTCAGTACTATGAAGTTGTAACAAATAATATAATTCAATATAGAAAGAGTTTACACACCAATTCTATGGTTAATATTAATTTAATGAACTGATTGGTAGCAATTGTACAATACTTGATGTGACTGAATTATGGAATGAGGTGATATATGTATTGACTCCCGATACAGGGGGGATCAGTTTTCATAAGCAGTTTGAAAAATATTTCATTTAAACAATTTATATTATCGCATATTATTTTGCTTAAAATTGATGACAAGCACTACTAAGGATTCTGTCTGATCTAAACCAGGTGGTGGTCCATGCTGTGGGAGGTGACACCTTGATTTACTTCATTGGATAACAGCAACCAACCTTCATGACAACATTAACAGTACTTTTTTCCATCTTCTTCCAAGTGATTGGACCAAATTTAACACATGCATTTTAATCACCTATATTAAACATTAATATGCAGTGACAGCGAGTAAGAAAACAGAAAGAATATTCACTGAAAACACTGAAGATGTAAAGATAATGCTTGTAATATTTCTCTTGCCTCTGGCCTCAATGGACCCCCAGAAATGGAAAAACAGCCAATTGTTAGAGGACTGAAAAAGGAGAATGAAGATGAACAGTAAGTAGCACTATATAGAATCTTCATTCTACTTGTTTTAATGTTGACACATGGACCTGAGAGCACCATGATTAGCTCATTCAAATATGAGTGATCAAAAAAATGCAAGCTTTGAATAATTCTATAAACACTTAGTCCCACCTAGGTAAACTTAAAATATTAAGAACATTCGCTGCTTAACTCTTCTCCAAAGGTTTACAAAAAACATTTTTGATTATTTTAGGGTTAAAATCAATTTTGCCCATAGGCCAAACTAATGACTTGACTTTGCTTGGTGTTCTGTTGCTTGGTTCTTGCACACATTAAAATGCAGCTGTAAAACCTAAATCCCAATTTTTACTTCAGTGCTCTACAAAATGGATATATCATACCACTTCCTCTTCTGCGCTTCTGTGATTTTTTAACCATAAACTATTAGGGTGGATTAGATTGCTTTTGATAGTAATTTGAAATTTTCTCTTGAGCCATGACTCTTTCTGTAATACCAGCAAACAAAGGGAGCGTACATTAAAGGGATAAATGAATGATGATATATTTGTTGTGCTTATCTGGTGCTTTATAACTTCATGGGGGATTAGATATCATCTAATGAATTTTCAATATTTAAGGCAGACTCATAATTAGGGGTCCTGGTGGCATAATGGGTTATAAATTGAACTGCTCAGCAGGTCAAGTTTACTAGCTACTCTGTAGGAGAAAGATTGAGCTTTCTGCTCCCTTTAGATTTACATCCCTGGAAATTTAAAGGAGCCTGTTTTACCCTTTATATAGAGTCACTATGAGTTGGAAAACTCACTAGCAGTGAGTTTTAATTATTATATTTACCGTAAAACATGATTTTTTTGTGTGTGATTTCATATTATAATTACATTTGGTTATTTCATAAGCATATCATACAGCAAAATGTATGATTTCTGAATACACAAAACCTGCTGATCAAGATAAGAATTAAAATAAAAACTTTTTCGGATAGTAATTTCACTTTTATTTAGCTTGATCCATAATATACTGAGGGACTTCAAGGAGTTTGTGGGAAAATTCCATTAGCTTTTAATTCCATCTTTCTACCAGTTCGTGAAGCTTTTTCATATTCTTCCAATATTCTGAACATTTTCAGCATTATGATGATAAAATACACCGCTAAATAATTTTTCATGTTTCAGGTTCAGAAATTTCCACGGGGCACAAAAATAGCTCAGCAGTCTTTTTGCACAGGAAGTACTTACCACAAAGTTCTTCCATGACAACTGCATTTCTACAATTTATCGTTTGTCAAAAGGGCAGCTAGCAGTGGGTCTATTAACATCTACCTGAAGCCATAGCCACTCTCCCAGTCTAACAATTGTGTTTATCTGTAGAGGCAGTGACAGACAGCCTGTCATGGCAGTCTTATGAAATACGAAGAGCACCAGAGTAGTAAAGCAACAACTGAAGGCCACATAACATCTTTAGAGTGGCC
>PVJH01034707.1:0-20417 GCA_004026705.1 Nesogale talazaci
AGGAGGCCCAGCCCCACTGCTGGAATTGACCCTCCGTCCCAGTGGGCCGCAGTCCCGCACACAACCACTACGCCACCGGGGCTCAGCCCTTATAGTATTTTTTTTTTTAAGAAGAAAAAAAATGATTAGAGCAAGTTGAAAAGAAATAGAACACGTAGGTAAACGTGATGAACTTTCTGAAAACGTCAGTGGTTTTTCCTGCTTATCTCAACATCTAGCTTCATTTTGGCATTAAAGACATCTTTTAAGTTCCCGCTGATAGCTTTGACATTTTAAAACCTCTCAGCCTGCTTAGAGCTTCAGTCAGCCAAGGCCAAACACTTTCAGCTTTCGCTATTACACTCTTTTGATGGCTTCTTTCATGGCCTGTTATAACTCAGTTATTAATAGCCGAGCCTCTCTCAGTCAGCAACCACTGATCTCTTCTCACGAGCCAGACTCAGGTAAGATCTCAGACAGTCCTCTAGCTAGCTCTTCTGTGCTCTCACTGTTCCTCCTCCGGGTCAGAAACGGAGAAGATGGAAAAAGTGATTACCTATTTTCCCCACTCACCTGAGAGCCTCTGACTCTCACTTTCCAATGGGAATCTGGTTGCCTAAGTGACTCCATTTCTAACCAGGCCAGCTCCTACTCACTTTATGCAGCCTACTCCTCTGGCTTCCCCCACTTTTCTAATGAACAGCTAATTAGCACGGAAAAGACTTTCATAAAGCAGGCCTGGCCAAAGTTCTCAAGGAGGTATACAAAGATTACATCAAGGATCATTCAAGATGATAGGTCAGGGGTCAGAAAACTTTTTTCTGTAATCAGTAGACAGTAAATACATTAGCCATTGTAGGCCGTGCAGGCTGTCACGGCTGCTCAACTCTGGCACTCGATCTTGAGCTTTTACAAGTTTGAATAAACTCCAGTGAAACATTATTTGTGGATAATGATGTTTGCATTTCATATAATTTTCACAAGTACAGTGGGATGGATTACTTTTTAATGTGGCTTTTCACACTGTGGTCTTGTGGTAGAATAACTTGATGGAGCTAGGCAAATAGGTATTTGTGGTATACCAAAGGGATTGGACAGCCTGTTAATAATGTAAATAAAGTGCATGGAACACTTGTGGGGGTGGTACCACACAAAAAATAAGGTATATGGAATCCTGAGGAGTGCATTTGTCAGTTTTGTTACCCCCACTCGGCCAATTTCAGAGCAGAGAGAGGACTTCTCTACCACCATGAAAGAAAAGCTAGGCGGGGAGCAGGTCCTTTGTGCTGACAAACTCCGAAACCCAACAGAAAAGTAGATAGTGCTGTGGCAGGCCTGGCAAGTGTCAGAACTGGTAAACAAGTTGGAGGGGGGATGCTGATCCGACAACCACCACCACGGCATGAATCATCCTTGAACTGTTGGTCTCAAACCTCCTCTTTACATGTGAAATCAGACAAAGGGGTCGGATGCTGCCACCACATCATTTTTGCAACAATTCATAAAGCACTCTCCTTTTTAAAATATTAATGTAGAAATCATTCTTAGCTCAGAGGACAGGCAAAAAAAAAAAACAACAACCCACCAGATGTGGCTTATAGCCCATAGTTTGACAACTCCTTCTACACATAGCTAAATACCTACACATGCTGCAGCAGTAAGTTATCTGACAGTCAAGTAACAGGTAAAAATAAAAATAGGCTGGCTGAGCCCCGGTGGCGTAGTGGTTGTGCACGGGACTGCGGCCCACTGGGATGGAGGTTCAATTCCGGCTCCCAGGAGCAAAAGGCTGGGCCTCCTACTCCCACCACCTGAGGGCAGTGATGCCTAAAAAAAAAAAAAAAAAAAGCTAAAGAAGAGACAACAGCCAGGACAAAAAAAAAGTTGGTCACTGCCAAAGGGAAGTGGGGTTTCAGTTGGGTCTTAAGGGAAAGGTAGAGTTCAGACACGCGGATGAAGGAAGGAAGAAGATATATGAATCTCTGGGGTGTCGATAGCACCAGACAAATGAAGAGGACTCGGGTTTATGATCGGAAAATTGTAGGAGATGTGTGAGAGTCTTGGATAGCAAAATAAGGAATTTAAAGTTGGGATTCATAAAAATAGTATTTGAGAAAGATTACTCTCGGAGGGGAAACAGATTTGATAAGAGAAAGACTAAGAGCAAGGAGAGCAAGACAGAGGGTAACTTGGCTGTCTGGTGCTGCCACAGCAGGAGTCCTGCGGGCGGATGGCTCTGTTCTCCCAAAGTTGAAGGGGCTAGAATGCTGAATTCAAACTGCCGACCTTTTGATTAGCAGCCCAACGCATAGCCACTATGCCTCCAGGACTCCTAACCAAACAATAGTTCCCTGGTAATGCATGTCTGCCTTGAGCCTTGTGATCTTTTTTTTTTTTTTGTGGGCATCACTGCCCTCTGGTGGGAGTAGGAGGCCCAGCCTTGCTCCTGGAGAGCTGCTGCTGGATTTAAACCGCCAACCCCGTAGGCTGCCATCTTGCACACAACCACTATGCCACTGGGGCTCAGCCCAAGCCTTGTGATCTTTTAATATCTAGCTATAGTCAATAAACAGACCTGAAACTATTTATAGGCTTTTTTGTGTGTCATTGGGGTTTGTTGTTGTTGTTGTTGTTGTTGGGGCTGCTTTGTTTTCTTTGTTGTTTGGTTTTGCTCTGTCTTGTTTTTATGCTTATGATGGTCTCTGCATGTCTATCTGGACTAGATACGTGGGATTACACAATCTGAAGGAGAAAACAATGGGACCCACGGTTCTGAGTGGGACACAGCAGAGGGGTAGCCACCGGGAGAAAGGAAAGCCAACACAAGGACAAGGGAACAAGTGATCTAAAATTGATGGGGAGGAGGGTGTAGGATGCCTCCTAGGGCATGATCAAGGGCAATGTAACCAAGAAGAACTGAAAACTGAATGAAGGCTGAACATAACAGAGGGACGAGAGGGAAGTAAAAGGAAATAGAAGAAAAAACTAGGAGGCAAAGGGCATTTATAGAAGTCTATATACAGGTATGTACATATGTAAATATATAATGATAGGGAAATAGATTTATGCACATATATTTATATGTTAAGTATTAAGGTAGCAGACAGATGTTGAGCCTCTACTCAAGTACTCCCTCAATGCAAGAACACTTTATTCTAATAACCCAACATTCTATAATGGTTATCTTCCCAACGCAATCGCTGAAGACAAAATGGATGCATAGAGAATGTGGTGAAGAAAGCTGATGGTGCCCAACTCTCAAAAGATATGGTGTCTGGGGTATAAAGGCTCGAAGACAAACAAGCGGCCATCTAGCTGAGAAGCAGCAAAGCCCACATGGAAGAAACACGCCAGCCTGTGTGATTATGAGGTGTCCATGGCATCAGGTATCAGGCATCAAGGACCCAGAACAAAAAAAGCCTATCAATGGAAATGAGGGGGAGTGCAGAGTGGAAATCCAAAGCCCATCTATAGACAATTAGATATTCCCTTACAAAGGAGTCACAAGAAAGAGACAAGCCAGTCAGGGTGCGGTATAGCACCAATGAAACATACACCTTTCCTCTAGTTCTTTAATGCTTAGAATTGACCCTAATTCAACCTTACAAATCCAGCTTGACTAGCACATGTACATGGGTACAGATAAGAGCTGAAAACACTGGGAATCCAGGACAGATAAACCCTTCAGGGTAAGTAATGAGAGTAGTGAAACCAGGAGGAGAAGGGGAAAGTGTGAGGAGAAAGGGAGAACCTATACAATGATCTGCATATAACCCCTTCCCAGGGGCTTGGATAATAGAAAAGTGGTTGAAGGGAGACATCGGTCCGTGTAAGACATGAAAAAATAATAATAATTTATTAATTATTAAGGGTTCATGAGGGAGGGAGGAGGGAGGGAGAAAATGAGGAGCTGATACTAAGAGGTCAAGTAGAAAGAAAATGTTTTTGCTTTTTTTTTTTTTTTTTTGGCATCACTGCTCTCCGGCGGTGGGAGTAGGAGGCCCAGCTCCACTGCTGGAATTGAACCTCCATCCCAGTGGGCCGCAGTCCCGCGCACAACCACTACGCCACCAGGGCTCAGCCCCATCATTATCATGATGATGATAGCAACAAATGAACAAACGTGTTTGACACAATGGGTGTATGTATGTATTGTGATAAGAACTGT
Source organism: Nesogale talazaci (assembly GCA_004026705.1). Taxonomy (NCBI): domain Eukaryota; kingdom Metazoa; phylum Chordata; class Mammalia; order Afrosoricida; family Tenrecidae; genus Nesogale; species Nesogale talazaci. The sequence goes on from PVJH01034707.1 coordinate 4,148, forward strand.
ATGAGCCCCAGTAAAATGATTTTTAGAAATAAATAAATAAAATAAAATCAAGGGTGAAGGGTGTAGGATGCCTGGAAGAGCTTGATCCAGGGCTATGTAACCGAGAGGAATTATGGAACCCTGAATGAAGGCCAAACTTGATAATGGGACAAGAGGGAAGTAAAAGGAAATATAGGAAAGAAGCAGGAAGCAAATGGGCATTTATAGAGGTATAAAAAAGGCATGTACCCATGTAAATATATTTATATATAGCAATACAGAAATAGATCTATGTACATATATTTATAGGCTTAGCATTAAGGTAGCAGATGGTCATTGAGCCTCTACTCAAGTACTCCCTCGATGCAAGAACACTTTATTCTAATAACCCAGCATTCTCTGATGGTCACCTTCCCCACATGACCGTTGAAGAAAAAATGCATGCATAAGCAAATGTGAAGAAAATTGATGGTGCCCAGCTATCAAAAGATATGGCACCTGGGGTCTTAAAGGCTTGAAGACAAACAAGCGGCCATCTAGCTGAGAAGCAATAAAGCCCACATGGAAGAAGCACACCAGCCTGTGTGGTCATGAGGTGTCAGTGGGACCAGGTATCAGGCATCAAAAACTCGGAACAAAAAATCATATCAATGTGAATGAGTGGAAGTGTGGAGAGGAGTAGCAATACCAGGACAGGAAGGGCAGGGTCGGGGGAGGAAGGGGGAACTGACCTCAGTGATCTAAATATAAGCCCCTCCCAGGGGGACAGACAACAGAAAAGTGGGTGAAGGGAGACATCAATGTAAGACACGAAAAAATAATAACTTATAAATTATCAGGGGGTCCTGAGGAAGAGAGGGTGGGGGGGAGGGGGAATGAGGAACTGATACCACGGGCTCAAATAGAAAGAAAATATTCTGAAAATGATGATGGCAATTATGCACAAATATGCTTGACAAAATGGATAAATGTATGGGTTGTGATAAGAGCTGTATGAGCCTCCAATAAAATGATAAAAAAATAAATTAAGGAATCAATAAGGCTTAGTGAATAAAGATATTAAATTCAAAGTAACTATTGGCATTTTGTCCTGAGAGATTAAATATATTATTCAATCATTCATTAGATTCAAAGGTGTTTTATTTTACTATGGCCAAATATATATAACATCAATTTGGCCATTTAGTCATTTTAAAATGTACAATTCAATAACATCAATTACAAGCACAATGTGTACTTTTTACTACTAGCTCTTTATCTACAATACACAAATTCCCCCATTCTCCTCTCCTCCAAGCCCCTAGTTAATCCATTTTTTTTTTTTTTTTTTTTTTTTAGGCATCACGGCCCTCTGGTGGTGGGAGTAGGAGGCCTAGCCTTTGCTCCTGTGAGCTGGAATTGAACCTCCATCCCAGTGGGCCGCAGTCCCGCGCACAACCACTACGCCACCGGGGCTCAGCCAATCCATTTTCTTTTGCTATGCATTTCCTTATTCTAGATTCTTCAGATACGTGGACTCATATAATATGAGACCTTTACAAAGGCCAATGCCATCGAGTGAATTCTCACTCAGAGAGACCCACTAGGGCAGCATCGAGTTGAATGCTCTGTAGGGCGTCTGAGACTTCATCTGTGGGGAGCAGATGGCCGCCTCTTCCTCCTGCATGCTGCGTCAACGGTTGATGGGTTTGATCCACTGGCCCTGTGGTGAGCAAGCCTAAGCTTAACCCATCGTGCTACTAGGGCTCCTGTAAACGCTTTAGTCTGCCTTATTTTACTTAGCCATGATTTTTAAAGGGTCATGAATGTCGTCGCATGTATCAGAACTTCATATCTCCTTATAACTAAATAATAATCCACTATGTGCATGGGAACGTTTTGGTGGTCCATTCACATGCTAGGTGCTGCCACTGGTTGGCTAGTAAGAGTAAGGGTGTTACGAACATCGGTATACAAGTATCTGTTTGAGTTCCTGGTTCTGAGTCTTTGGGGTCTATAGCAAGGAGAAGACTTGCTAGGTCATATGTTGATTCTGTGCTTAACTTTTTTACCTTTTGCTGTCTCTTATTGTTGTTTTGTGTTTTGTTTTGTTTCTTTGAGTGAATGCTTACCTGGTCAATGAGGCCCTCATTGAACTTCAACAAATGGCTCTGTGACGTTGGTGACAACGTTCACCACGTGTCGGCAGTCTCTTCCCATGTCCTTTGTTCTGTTTCCTTGCATCTGGCTTCTCTCCCCCTCCTCGCCATCACATCTTTGCTTTTCAGTGGAGCATTTAGTCTCATGTCGTTGTGCTGTTTTTATAAATCACTTTATAAATCACAGCTCTTATCACAATCCACACATCCATCGCATCCGACACCTTTGCACACGTGTCGTCATTGTTTTCAAGTTTCTACTTGAGCCCTTGTATCAGCTCCTCCTCTTGCTTCTCACCCCCGGTAGTTAATTGTTTAAGAGACATACTCATAGCTTTTACTATTTATGTTATGACCCAATTGACTTTTTTTTAATTTGAGGTTGGGGCTCTTGCGTCTCTTATCACAATCCATACATCCATCCGTTGTGTCAAGCACATTTGCACATATGTTGCCATCATCATTTTTGAAGCATTTTCTTTCTCCTTGAGCTGATGACATCAGCTCATTTTTTCTTCTCCCTTCCCCCCTTCTTCGGGAAACCTTAATAAGTTATAGATGGTCATTTTCGTATCTTACATCATCCTCTGTCGCCCTTCACCCACTTTTCGGTTGTTCATCTCCACCCCCACCCCCCACAGGAGGGGGTTATATGTTGATCCTTGTGATGGATTCCCCCTTTCTCCCCCGACCTTCCCCTTATCCTCCTGCTATCTCTGTTCTCATTGTTGGCTAATTTGGGTTTCATTCTACATTTTTCTCGCATCCTAAGTGGGACTGCCTATTGTGTCCTTGGTCAGAATGTCAGTAGTGGCAGCTGGGCTCTCTCCGATCCTTCTGGTTGCTGGTCACAAGAGGCCATGGCTTCTGTGAGTTGTCATTGCTATGCGCCAATTTCTTCCTTGAAACTTTGGTTTCCTCCCGCCTCTGTTACTGCTGGGGAGTAAAGATCAGTGGTTGCCTCTTAGATGGCTGCTTGCAAGCTCTCTGGCTCCCAGGAGTTTCTCACCCACCTAGCTATGAACTATGGTAACTGACTTAAGTTATCCCATGAAACTAGGCTCCCAATCTATGCTCTTGAATCCAGTAAACCAATTCCACAAGCACTTTTGGATATGCCTAGGAAGTCTGTGTACCTTCTACATGCTTTGTTATGTCTATGGAATTACATGTAGCACTCAAACATGTGTTTGAATGCGCCCTGTAGGTTAGGCACTGCACTGCTAATTGCAAAGGCAGAGATTTCAACCCACCAGCTAGCTGCTCCATGGTAGAAAATATTAGGCTGTTTTCTCCCATGGAGATTTATAATTCAGCTGATTCCAAGGGCTCAATAGACAGTAAATGTTAAGAAAACAGTGATGGCAACAGATGTACAAATCTGCTTGATACAATCGATGTATGGATTGTTATAAGAGTTGTAAGAGTTCCAGATAAAAATTATTTTTTTTTTGGGGGGGGGCATCACTGCCCTCTGGTTGTGGGAGCTACCCAGCCTTGCTCCTGGAGAGCTGCTGCTAGATTTGAACCGCCAAGCCCATGGACCGCAGTCCCGCATCAACCACTACGCCACCGGGGCTCACCCCCTAAATGATTTTTTGGGGGGTGGGGGGCATCACTGCTCTCTGGTGCTGGGAGTAGGAGGCCCAACCCCACTGCTGGAATTGAACCTCCGTCCCCGTGGGCCGCAGTCCCGCACACAACCACTACGCCACCGGGGCTCAGCCCTAAATGATTTTTTAATAATAAATAAATAAAGGTTTACAATTAAAAAAAGATTTACAGTCTTGGAAATTTGTATCTGATCATGTTGAGTTGAAATCCACTTGATGACAGTGATTTGAGGGTTTTTACCTTCTGCTCTTTCTTTAGTTTATAGAGATCATAAGATCCTTGATGGTGCCCTGCTTACGTCACTCCATTGTTAACTAAAAGGTTGGTGACGCCACGAGAAATAAAGATATATGGTGTCAGAGTAAACCAACCTCTAACAACCAAAGGGTCCTTAGGCACAACTGTACAGTTATAATGTATCAAGATCATAGTAAAGTCATAGCAGATAGGACAGAGTGTAACATAAAGGAGTCAGACACATTCTATGGCAGCTGCTCACCTCAGGGAGGGCCATAATCTCAGCAGACTGGTCCTTGCAGAGAGAGGGAGTCTTGACTGTCTTGGGATATTTATAGGTAGCCATAAGACATGCATAATCAGTAGCTTCATGCATCACAATGTAGGTGGTAACCACAGCAAAATCCCTGCGCTCACAGGTAAGGAAATCCAATACCTGCATTATGGGAAGGAAGGCATGGGGGGTAGGAGGTGGGGGCCGGGGCGGTGGCAGGAGGAGATAACAAGAATTCCTGTTTCTATAGGGAGATAGTGCTCACTTTAAGGTGGCATAACTGTTAGGGGAGACTCTGTGGGAGTGATAATTAAAGCAGGATCATGTACTTGGATTTTACCTCTAACTTACCAAAGTGGTGACTTTCCTACTGTGGAATACTGGCTTTCCAGATTCTCTCCATTATAAGTTAGAGAATATAGTCCTAGCCATATTTCCCTCAGTGTCAGTTTCCCACAATAAGGGAGTGTGTCTCTGTAAGGATTAACAGCCTTGGAAACCAGGGGTTGGGGGGATGGGGAAGCAGTCCACCATGTGTCTGCTCAGTGTCATTATGAGTTAAGGCACTGTGAGGTGTGTGGGGTTTTGTGTGTGTGTGTTTTTGTTTATTTCTTTCTTATAGATAATCCCCATACCTAAATGCAGTGCACTCTTGCATACCTTTCTACAGACATATACGTACACACTTTTATCTCTGTAACCACCTATGTATCTGTTATTACTGCTGTTGCAATATTCTGTGTTACATTGTTGTCTGGTGCCATTGACTTGGTTCCCACTCATGCCACCCCATGTACAGCAGAATGAAACACTGCCTGGTCCTCACTACCATCCTCACAAGGGTCATTCAAGGTGAGAACCACAGTGTCATTCCATCGCCTTCAGGTCTTCGTCTTTTGTGCCTATCCACTACTTTATCATGCATGTCTGGGACTGGTCACTCCGACTAACAGGTCCAAAGTACACCACCCCCACTTATTGAGCATTCTGACTGTTTGCTCCCTACCGCAAATGTGTCTGTTCGGGCAGTCTGTGGCCCCTTCAATATCACATAATTCCACAACAGTTGTACCGCTTTTCCTATTCCATCTAAATCAGCTGACTGACACAGTCAGCACCTGTCCTGAGTGCTGGGATAGAAAGACTCATGCATCGTGGAGCTTACAGTCTAGAAGGAGAGGCAATGGTCTGCATGGAAAGGTGCAGTCGATATGGGTGCAATGACAGAAATCTGGGCAGGTGCGTTGGGAGTTTAGAGAATGAAATAAAATTAGATTTAATCTGAATAGGCATTAGAAGGGACTATTAAGATTAGCAAGATAAAAAAATCAGCAAGATCCTGCAGAACTAAAATTATAGATGTGGCAGTCATTTGCTTATGTTAATTTTATGATTGAGATGTAGGGGTGGAGTCTAGCCTGCTAATCTGGAGATAGCCATTGAGTAGCCAATGAGGCCTCTATGTAGGCATGGCTTTCTCCTGATACGTCTGGGAAATCTTGCGATATTTCCCTCATGAAGATGAGAAACTATCTCCCAGTTGTTGGGAGTTAGTCTCAGAGACAATCACGGACAAGATGGCAGCATCTGAGAAGCTGGAGGAGCCAGCAGAGAGACCACACGATTTTGCCCTGATGGAAACAGACCTCTGAAGCTGGGGCGGCCACATGGAGACCTCTGCCAGCAATGAATTGCTTCTGCTGTTGATGGACCCTGAGCCCTGAAAGTGAGGAGCCATGGGGAGACTCCTGTCAGCGCCGGGATTCTGCACCCACTGACCTGTGACTTTGTGAGTCAGAAGGAGACTTTATAGACTGATTTCAGGCATATGGATTAATATCGAACTTACGACTTTGAACTGGACTGGGCTCAATGTCCTGTTCCTCTTGTATATAAACCTTTTCCTTATACCTATATGCGTGTCTATGAAATTTGTTCCTCTAGTCTACCCGGACTAACACAATAGACTTCAGAAAAATCACATGCTGAAATGTGGTTAAATGAAATAAGGTATATAATGGTGCTATACTAGACTCAGTTGACTAGACAAAGAAATCCACTGACACTCATCTATGGATAAGAAAGAGCTTTATGTCAAGAAGTAATCGTAGGGCTGAGCCCTGGTGGCGTAGTAGTTGTGCGCGGGACTGCGGCCCACTGAGACGGAGGTTCAATTCCAGCAGTGGGGCTGAGCCTCCTACTCCCACCGCCGGAAAGCAGTGATGCTCCCCCCCCCCAAAAAAAGAAGTAATTGTATATCAAGGAAACATTCCAGCCCAGTGCAACTCAAGTCTCTAAATCACATACTAGTCCATAGCTCCCTCCTCAGACTCACAAAGCCACAAACAGTGATGGAATATACAGGAATATCACGGGCTGGTGGCTGCAAAGTCCCAAGGGTTCAATGGTGGTGAAAGCATCTCCAGGGCTCTGGCAAGTCCCAGCATGGCTGGCCAGCAGGAAGGGGAAGGCAGAGAGGGAAAGGTTTCTAGAACCCTCCTTATGGGAAGGTCAAGACCACAAGGACACACAGTCAGGTTGTGACCTGGTTGACAGGTTAAACACTACCCCGATGCTATTATATATCTTCAAGTTGACGTGAAATTATATGACGACCAATTGCTTCTTGGCCTTTTGGCTAAGATCACGTGTCATCATGCAACTACCACAGGTGCTGTGTAAATGAAGGTGTTAAAATGTTCGCTTTCCTGATGGCATGGAGTGGGGAGTCTGTGGAGGGGTCTGAGAGCCCATCCCAAATTCCAAGCATGTGGAAAGTGGCCCATCCCCATCAGAAGAATTTACTATAGAAGACAGCACTGAAGCCCAGGGAAGAGAGACATGTCTGGCCAGAGCACACAGCAGCCAATGAAGGGGGAGGAAGAGAGAGTGGAGTGCATTCTGGTGCACCAAGCCTTGAGGACGAGCTCCCCACTCAGAACAGCCAAGGCACAGAGAGGACCAGATGGCCAGCTCCACTATGAGACACGACGTCCCTTGCTGACCCAAGGCCCTAAGGGGGACAACACTGGAGACCCAGTATAGGGATTGCACCCGGTCTGACCCTACCACACAGAGGACAGCACTAAGTGCTTGTAGCAGAGCAGTGGGGGGAGCAGAACATGGAGGTCTTGAAGCAGTGCCAAGGATAGACTTGGGAGCCAGGGCTTGGAACCCCATCAGAGTTGACTGAAGGTCAACAAACAGACCTTGAACTATTTAGAGGTTTTCCTTTTTTCTTTTTATTTATTTATATATTCTTTCTGAGCACTGTGTTTTTCTCTTGCTGTAGACATCGTTTCATTTTCTTTTGTCACTTCATCTTGCTGTGTGTGTTAGTCCAGGTAGACTAGAGGAACAAATTCAAGGACACGCATATTGATTTAAGGAAAGGGATTATATACAAAAGGAAAGTGACACTGAGAAGGCATCCAAGCCCAGTCCAGTTCAAAGTCATAAGACCGATATTAACTCACATGCCCAATACCAGTCTATAAAGTCTCCTTCCAATTCATGAAGTCACAGGTCAGTGGGTGCAGAATCCCAGTGCTGGCAGGGGTCTCCCCATGGCTCCTTGCTTCCAGGGCTCAGGGTCCATCAACAGCATACCACTCCAGCTTCAGAGGTCTGCCTCCATCAGGGCAAAGCCGTGTGGTCTCTCCACCAGCTCCTCCAACTTCTCAGAGGCTGCCATCTTGTCTTTTCCGTGATTCATCGTCTCTGAGACTAACTCCCAACAATTGGGGTAGATAGCTTCTCATCTTCACGAGGGAAATATCGCGAGATTTCCCAGAAGTCTCAGGAGAAAGCCATGCCCACATAGAGGCCTCATTGGCTACTCAATGGCTATCTCCAGATTAGCAGGCTAGACTCCACCCCTACATTTCAATCATAAAATTAACATAAGCACATGACTGCCACACTGTGTCTTGTTTTTGTACATATTCATATCTCTGCAGGTCTATCTAGATAAAATAGGCTGGATAATCAGTCTGGAGGAGAAAATGACAGGAACTATGGTTCTGGGAGGTATATAGGAGAAGGGGAAGTGGGGGAAAGGAGGTGGTGTTGGCCAACCCAGGGACAAGGGAACAGCTAGTGATCCAAAATCAGTAGCAAGGACGGTGTAAGAGGACTGGTAGTGATTGATCAAGGGTAGGGTAACCAAGAGAAATTGCTGAAACCCAAATAAAGACAGAGCATGATAGTGGGACAAGAGGGAAGTAAAAGAAAATAGAGAAAAGAAATAGGATGAAAAGGGCATTTATAGCGGTCTAAATACAGACATGTACATGGTAAATATATTTATATATCATGACAGGGAAATAAATTTAAGTCCACATATTTGGAGGTTCAGTATTAAGGCAGCAGATGGACTTTGGGCCTCCACTCAAGAACTTCCTCAATGCAAGAACACTTTGTTTTATTAAATTGGCTTATCATGATTTTCACTTTCCTGACACGATTGCTGAAGACAAAAGTGTACATATGAAATGGTGGTGAAGAAAGTCGATGTGTCCAGCTACAAAGCATATAGCATCAGGGGTCTTAAAGGCTTGAAGTGGCCATCTAACTCAGAAGTAGCAAAGTCCACATGGAGGAAGCACACATGGAAGAAGCACACCAGGTATCAAAGGGATCAGGGATCAAAGAACATGAATTCATATCATTGTGTACCCACCTTTGCATCGGGATCACTGAAGACAAATGGGTGCATAAGCAAATGTGGTGAAAGCTGATGATGCCCGGCCCTCAGAGGATGTAGCGTCTGGGGTCTTAAAGGCTTGAAGTTAAACAAGCAGCCATCTAGTTGAGAAGCAACAAAGCCCACATGTAAGAAGCACACCAGCCTGTGTGACCACAAGGTGCCGAAGAGATCAGGTATCAGGCATTAAAGAGCTAAAAATTTTATTATTGTAAATGAGGGGAAGTAGTAAATCAATGATATAGCATACAGCTTTCCTTTAGTTCTTCAATGCTTCCTCCTTCCCATTATCACAATCCCAATTCTACCTTACAAATCTTGCTGGACCAGAGGATGTATACTGGTAGAGAAAGGAGCCAGAAACATAGGGAATCCAGGACAACTGATCACTTCAGGACCAGTAGTGAGATTGGCGATATCAGTATGGTGGAGGGAAGGTGGGGTAGAAAGGGGGAAATGATTTAAGGATCTATATATAGCATCTTCCCTGTGGTATGGACAACAGGGAAGTGGGTGAAGGGGGACATCAAAAAGTATGAGATATGATTAAGTAATAAGGATTTATAAATTATCAAGAGTTACTGAGGGAGGGGGGAACAGAGAGGGAGAGGAAAAATAAGGAGCTGATTCCAGGGCCTTAAATAGGAAACAAATGTTATGAGAATGATGAGGGCAATGAATGTTCAAATGTGCCTGACACACAATGGATTTATGTATGGATTGTGATAAGAATTGTATGAGCCCCCAATAAAAGGATTTAAAAAATATTTTCTGTCTTTACTTTTTAACAAAATCTTGTGACTAGATAAGCTATTAAGGAGGGACACCAAAGGGGCTGAGCCCCGGTGGTGTAAGTGGTTGAGTGCAGGACTGCGGTCCGCAGACTTGACAGTTCAAATCCAGTGGCGGCTCTCAGGAGCAGCACTGGGTAGCGACCACAACCATCAGAGGCAGTGATGCCCACACACACATTTAAAAAAAAAAAAAAGGAGGGACACCAAAGAAGAAAAGATGATGATCTTGAATCTTGAAGAAAAACAAAACAAAATAATAACCAAAATTCAGTGTTTCTTCACCAATGACCTTAGGAAAAAAAGAAGACTCCTGGCTGAGCAGTGGTTGTGTGCGGGACTGCAACCCAAAGGGTTGGCGATTCAAATTCAGCAGCAGCTCTCCAGAAGCAAGGCTGGTCTTCCTACTCCCACCAGGGCAATGATGCCACACACACACACACACACACACACACACACACACAAAGAGACTCCCACATAAGAAATGGAAAATTGAGCTATTAGAAATTAAATGGGGCTGTCTGAGACTCGGGGGTGCAGTGGTTGTGCACGGGACTACGGCCCCTGGGATGGAGGTTCGATTCCAGCTCCCAGGAGCAAAGGCTGGGCCTCCTACTCCCACCACCTGAGGGCAGTGATGCCCCCCCCCAAAAAAAAGAAAAAGAAATTAAATGGGGCTGAGCCCTGGTGGTGTAGTGGTTGAGTGCGGGACTGTGGCCCACTGGGTTGGCGGTTCAAATCCAGCAGCAGCTCTCCAGAAGCAAGGGTGCAGTGATGCCCCCCAAAAAGAAATATAAATGAAGGGAGAAAGGGGCAGCCAATCACAGTGATCTACATATAACCCCTTCCCAGGGGACAGACAACAGAAAAGTGGATGAAGGGAGACAGCGGTCGGTGCAAGATATGAAAAAAAAATTATAAAGGGTTTATAAAGGAGGGAGGGTGGGAGAGGGGGGAAAATGAGGATCTGATATCAAGGACTCAAGTAGAAAGAAATGCTTTGGAAATGATGATGGCAACATATGTACAAGTATGTTTGACACAATGGATGGATGGATGGATTGTGATAAGAGATGTACAAATATATATATATATATATTTTTTCATATGTGTATATATGGAAAACCAGGAATGTGTAACATCATAGAGGCTAGGAGAAAACTGAGTTTCAAAACATGTGATTCCCAGGGGGGCAAAAGCAGTAGGAAGTTTAGCCAGGAGAAACACAAAAGAAAAACCTTTGAAAAAAAAACACAAAATAAAAGCCTTTGAATTGGCACACAGATCATTGGTGGATCTAGAGAAAAAGAATTAAAATCAGAGCATAAAGTTCAAAGGAAAGGAGGTAGCCGGAACACTCCCTATTCAAAAAGATCTTGTGCCAAGACCCAGGGGGCAAGCAGGACAGAGCAGGCCCAGACCGGACATTTGGCAGAACAGATCTAAGTAAGGTTGGCCAGATGTCACACACAAGTGCGGCTGTTAGCAACAGTGGGTAGCGAGGGTGCAGAGGTGAGGAATGAGTCAGGAATTAGATCAGATACAGAACCAGAAGGAATGGTCATTTATAAACTACCAAGGGTCCATGAGGAAGGGGGAAAATGAGCTGATACCAAAGCCTCAAGTAGAAAGAAAATGTTTTGAAAATGATGATGACAGCACATGTACAAATATGCTTAACACAATGAATGGATGTATGGATTGTGATTAGAGCTACATGATTCCCCAATATAATGATTTAAATTAAAAAATTGAGCCCCGGTGGCATAAATGGTTGAGTGCGGAACTACAGTCCGCGGGCTTGGCAGTTCAAATCCAGCGGCGGCTCTCAGGAGAGCACAGGGTAGCGCCCACGACCACCAGAGGCAGTGATGCACACACACACATACACACACACACACACAAAACCCCAGAAAACAATGGCTGAGCCCCGGTGGCATAGTGTTTGTGCACGGGACTGGGGTCCACTGCAATGGAGGTTCAATTCCAGCTCCACAGAAGCAAAGGTTGAGCCTCCTACTCCCACCACCAGAGGGCAGTGATGCCCAAAAAACAAAACAAAACAAAAGTGAAAAAATAAAATAAAATAATAAAATAAACCAAACCAAGCCAAAGGGAATCCTGACAGAGAATCAGGACATCATAGGGCAATCCACAATGTAAGACAGCAATTAGGGCTGAGCCCCGGTGGTGTAGTGGTTGTGCGCGGGACTGCGGCCCACTGGGACGGAAGTTCAATTCCAGCAGTGGGGCTGGGCCCCCTACTCCCACCGCCGGAGAGCAGTGATGCCAAAAAAAAAAAAAAGAAAAAGAAAAAGAAAGACAGCAATTAAAGGGGACACTGGAATGAATCCAGATGACATCATAGAACCTCCAGTGCTAGCAAAAGGCCTGGCACAAAGTAGATGCCCATTATATATCTGTTGAATGAATGAATTCACAGTTAGTAAATAGCATATGATACCATAGAAAGAGCATGCATTTGGAATCAGGCCTTATTGAATTCAAAAGACATGTATTGTACGTGCCTGGAATATATAAACACGATTCCAAGGTTCTGAAAATAAAAGATGCAGCCCTGAACTTCAACCAGTCACAGCTGATTGACAGATTCAGAAAGAAACAGACGATTGCTTTGTGATGTGATAAATGCTATGACAAAGGTGTGTACAGGAGGTGCTGCCCTAACTCACAGGCTCCCAAAGGTGATCTGCTGCTCACTGGCCCAGAGAACCACAAGGATCAAGGACAGCAGAGGAAAAAGGGTTGGAACTGTGTGTGGGTGCGAGGAAGGTGTTGGGCAGGGAGGCCAATTCCAACCAGAAGGAACAATAAAGGCCACAGTTCAGAAATGAATGAGCACAGCTCGTTCGGGGAACTCTAACTGCTTAAGCACATCTATAGCTACAGTGTGATGTGTTAGGTCAGGGAACGGGAATTGGGCTGAAACAGATGAGGCCAGAGGGATACGTAGGGGCTGGAACACACAGTACTTTGTGTGACATACTAAAGAGATTGGATTTTATCCTGAAGGTGACAGGAAGCAAATGACGAATTTTAAGCAGGAGAGAGACATGATCAAATTTGCATTTTAGAAATAGCAACAGAATGGAAGATGAGTTGGAAGGAGATCAGGCTAGGAATAGGAAAAATAATTGAATAGACTATGGCTGTAAGAAGAGGGAAATGACGAGGGCCTGGACTAAGCTAAGAGGTGGTGGGCATGTAGAAGCCAGGAGATAGGAATGGCAGGTCAGATATCTGATTATTATTTGAGGGAGAGAAGGGAGGCTAGGTAACTTCCAACTTCAGGCTTGGCATCTGGGAAAGAGTAACAGTGGATGGGAAGAAAAGGAAAAGGATCTAGGGATGAACATGCATCAATATTCTTCCATGTTGCAAGCACGGCAATAAAGAATTTTACATACATGACTCTATGTGATCTTCACAACAAACCAACCCCATTGCCTTCACATTGGCATTGACTCATATAGAGTCCTATAGAACAGAGCACAACTGCTCCCTACATTTTAGAGGCTGTAAATCTGCACACACACACACACACACACACACACACACACACACCATGCCCTGTGGTTCTTCTTGGCGCGCCTTTCTTTTTGTCAGGACACTCAGCAGCTGCACCTGTAAAAAAACTGAGTTCACGCCAACCTTTCAAAACCCACTGCCATCAATCGGGTCCATGCCGACTGCCTCAGAGGCCCCCTGCACAAGCCGGTGTCCCTGGCTGGGAATCTTTACCAGAGCAGAGAGCCTCATCTTTGTCCTCTGGGAGTGGCTTTGGGTTTGAACGGACAACCTTGAAGTTTAGCAGCTCAACACCTGAGGGTGCCACCAAGGCTGCTTACGTGAACCTCGATGGATGCTGCATTCAGCATTGCTTGAAACATCACTAGATTTTGCCGCTTGTTCCCAGGTTTCCTTTTCTCTTGACTTGTGGACGCCAACTCCATCCTTTTTCCACCCACTGCTACATCCAGGACTTAGCCACAGGCATTTGTTGGAAACCCTGGATGGGCTTTGCCCTAAACAGGGTCCCTCATGCAGCCCTTGTGAAGCAGACATCTGAAACAGGCACCAACAGCATCCCAGACCTGTCCGTGGCACCAACAGACCTCCATTCTCTAGTTTGGAGTCTGAGTGAATTTGCAAAACAGCAGATGCAATGGCCATGGCCAGCTAGACCTGCTGCAAGTCTGGATTTTCCTCCTGCTGCCCTTGTTCTCGAGCCCCCCCTCCCCAGGCTGTACATCTTTTTTTTTTTTTTTTTTTAGGAATCGCTGTCCTCTGGTGGAAGTGGGAGGCCCAATCTTGCTCCTGGAGAGCTGCTGCTGGATTTGAACTGCCAGGCCAGTCAGCTGCAGTCCCGCACTCAACCACTATGCTACCAGGGCTTAGCCCAAGGCTGTACATCCTTTTTTTTCAAATTAAAAAAAAATTTTTTTAAGGCATCACTGCCCTGGTGGTGGGAGTAGGAGGCTCAGCCTTTGCTCCTGTGAGCTGGAATTGAACCTCCATCCCAGTGGGCTGTAGTGCCTTGCACAACCACTACACCCCCAAGGCTATCCATCTTTATGGAAACATACTGCCTCATCTTTCTGCCATGGAGTCTCTGGTGGATTTGAACTGTCCATCTTTGGGTTAGCAGCCCAATGCCTGACCCACTAGGCTATCATGGGTGTCGCTAGTCTTTTATTTCTAATGAGATAACTGAAGTTCAGAGACCTAAACTCAGGAGACCACAACTGACAGGCATTTTGTATATATATATCTTGACCTGGAATGTTGGGAGAGACCAAGGCCATCAGTTAACCCATAGAGGCTGTTCATCAGGGATGCCAGAAGCATCCTGCAGCAGATTCCAGTTTCTACAAAGCCTGAGACTGGGGCAGCATTTCTATACACAGAAGAGCAAACTCAGAGAGATGTCTGAGAACTACGAGGTGGATTTTTCTAAGAAGAACATAACTGAAGGTAATCTCTGGTGAACTGAAGGTAATACCTGGTGAACGAGCAGCCCAGACCAGAGTATCTCTCTTCCAGCCTAAATCCTTAATAAGTACCTAATGGTGATATATGAGGGGGTACCCCCCAAAGGAGGAAAAAGTTCCATTTGGCAGAGCTTTCATAGTACGAATCTCCTCCCCCCCCCCCAACCCAAACAACTTTCTCTGAGTTAGTGCATCCAATGGCATCAGCTAGGAAAGTTCTCTCAGGTCACAATGAATTTTTTTGTAAAAGCTGTTTCCCTCAAACCTTGTTTTTGGTGATGGCCTATTTAAGAGAACAGCATGTGGCTGTGAAATTTTGTTTCCTGCTTTGGAAAAATGCCACAGACACTATTGTGATGTTGAGCACAGCTTATAAGGACAATATCAAGTGTACAAGTGGTTTTCTCATTTGAAAAAAAGGTGAAATGTTGAATGGTGAGGAACCTCATTCTGGATGTTTGTCAACTTGCCGATCAGATAAGACTTGTAAGTGCATTTGAAATTTGCTCCAACAGGTCAGACTGTTAATCAAACTTTCTGTTTAGAGATTCTGAAGAAAAAAAAAAGGTGCAACAGTGTGTGAGCAAAAAGACCTGATTTGTGGCAGATGGGGGACTAGTTTCGCCACCACAACAATGCACCTGCTCACACAGCCATCCTGCCTTTGTTGTCCCATGCACCTTATTCACCTGACATCACTTTATGTGACTTCTTTTTGTTTCCCGGAAGGAAGAGAGACATGAAAGGACAACAATTCGATGATATAGAAGAGGTGGAGAAATGTGGGAGAAGCCAGCCCCTTACACTATATGGGTCAGTAAGCACAATTGTGCAGTTAAAATATAGAGATTATAGTAAAGCCATAGAGAATAATAAATACAGGAGAGAGTAAAATAAAGAAGTCAGACACAATTCATGCTCACCTCCTGGATGGCCATGATCTCACCAGACAGGTCTGTAGACAGTGCGGGCTGAGAGGGCAGGAGGGGTCTCTATTTCTGGTCAAGGCCCATATATACTTAGGGGGCTTGATTACAGGTAACAACACCCATCATAGGAAGGGGCTGCACTATAGGTATGCACATCACAGGAAGGGGATGAGCGAGGGGGATATGTGTGACAAGATGGGTGGCCCCTACATTCATGATGGTGGCCTAACCTTGGTCACCCTTGCGTGGGTTTGACCTGGACGCTCCTTCAGGGGGACAATCTACTAACCTCCTTAGGTTGGGCCAGACTGCACAGTCTGATTGCTTTAGATGGCTGGCAACCCCCAGGGAGAGTAACCTCTGCCCTGCTGTCATGGCCCTCCAAGTGTTTCGTCATCTCCCATGTGCAGCAAGCAGCTAAGTTTGGCATATATTGGGGGAAGACAACTTGGGAGAAATCTTTCTGTATCCCAGAAATATATGAGGGGGTGCCGTCAGTCATCCCAAGAGACGAGTTTGAAAAATGTTTCCTAGAATGGAATCACAGATTTGACAAATGTAGTAAGTGTAATTTAGAGTACTTTGAAGGTG
>PVJH01034708.1:0-20352 GCA_004026705.1 Nesogale talazaci
GTTTCCCACGCCACCTTTCTGCTTCATCAGCCTGCAGCTATGCAGTTGGAAGAAGGCTCCACCCAGCATCCGGCCCAGGGTCCTGACTTGTGCTGTGCTGGATGGCCTCCTGATGTACCCACTTCTCCGTGTTTAGTGCTTTAGTCTACACAGACGAGTACCACTGGTTTTGTGCCTCTGGATAAGCAAGGCTAACACAACAATTGCCTTAAATTGTCTTAAAATGTGGACTCTGACTTAGCATATCTGGAATGGAGAGGTAAATTCTCACCAAGGTGCTGAATCAAAATGAACAGATTTGAAGTCCTAGAACCTCAGAAGCAATAAGAATCTAAGCAGCAGCCTGGTCCAACCTCTCAACACTTCCTCATGAAGTATTCCTCATGAAGCTTCCTCATGAAGCTGTCCAGTCTGTAGGAGATAACTTCAGGGATCGGTGAACCAGCCACAATTCCAGGTAGTCACATCTCATTTTAGGGAACTCTGCCTGTTGCAGATGGCTCTCATTGTCCAAGTGCTATCAATTGGAGACACACAAAACAAACTGCTCCATATAAATACCCTCCACCCAATGTGTATGTGTCGCCAACTCTGAGATATTACAAGGGAAGACCAAAAACAATTTTTTTTCCAAGCTATGTATTTAATTCTTTTTTTTTTCTTTCTTTCTTTCTTTCTTTCTTTTTTTTTTTTTTACAAAATATGCATTTATAAAATCTGTGATTCCATTCTTGGAAACATTTTTCAAACTCATCTGTTTAGATGGCTGACAACACCACCAATGTTTTTTGTTCAATTCTTTTGTGTGTGTGTGTGTGTGTGTGTGTGTGTGTGTGTGATTGTATTGAAGGCTCTTACAGCTCTTATACTGATCCACACATAAATTGTTTCAAGGACATTTGTACATATATTGGCATAATTTTTAAAACATTTTCTGGGGCTGAGCCCCGGTGGCGTAGTGGTTGTGCGCAGGACTGCGGCCCACTGGGATGGAGGTTCGATTCCAGCTCCACAGAGCAAAGGCTGGGCCTCCTACTCCCACCACCTGAGGGCAGTGATACCCTCCCCTCCCTCCCCGAAAAAAAAAAAACCATTTTCTTTTGACTTGAGCTCTTGGTATCAACTCCTTTTTACTCCCTCCCTCGTTGATCTCCCACCCTCATGAACCCTTGATAAAGTATAAATTATTATTATTTTCATATTTTACACTTTCCACTCTCCCTTACCCACATTTCTGTTGTTTGTCTCCAGGGGAGAGTGGGGGTTAGAACACTACAATCAGTTCCTCTTTCTCCCACTTCTCCCCACACCATACCCCTACCCTCATGGTATCGCTACTCCCATCACTGTCCCTGTGGAAACAGTTTTTTCTGTCCTGTATTCCACATGTCAAAAACTCTTCTCTGTACCAGTTTACATACCCCAGTCTAGCTGGGTTTAAGGTAGAACTGGGGCAAAACCATGCCCCACCTGATACAAAGCAGGTCTTTTTTGTTGCACACTGTAATGCTATCTTTTCAGAATCTCTAAATAGAAAGCTTGGAATAACAGTCTGACCTCGTGCAATGAACTCTGAGTGTCTTTCCAAGACTGTAGCTGTTTACAGAGGCTGAAGCTTCATCTTTCTCCCAAGGAGAAGGCTTGATGGTTTCAAGCTGCTGACTTCGTAGTTAGCAGCCTAGTGTGTAACCAAAACACCCAAAGGGCTAGCTAAAACTGGCTGCTAACGGAAAGGTTTCAGGTCCAAGTGCACCCAGAGGTGCCTCGGAAGAAAGGCCTGGAAAATCAGCCACCAATAATCACGTGGAGCCCTCCTCCACTCAAAATGACTCCCCAGCAGCCGGGCCCAGGCCCCTGTGGTAGCATTCTATGGGAGAGAATTAATGACTGTTAACAATATATGGTATGCATCATGTTCCTTCATCCCTTCAGCACCCTAGCAGGTAGGTGCTTTCCTCCTCACCTTCCAAATGAGAAAAGTGCAACACCGAAAGGTTAAAGTGCTTGTGGTCAGCTCAGACGGACACTGAACAAGAAACCAACAAGTCTGTGACAGAATCCTGCTCAACTGCGTCCACCACTGATCAGCTTCCACTCTTACCCTCTCAGCAGGACCTGAGAGTCCTAGGACTAGTTTGGTGGAAGAGTTGTGACAAATCAGTGTTTGAATGAGGGGCCCAGACCCACCCAGAATATAGTAAGTGAAGTGAGCCAGAAGGAAAATAGAGGAGACCGGGACAGATGCCAACAGAGCATATTTGCAGCACTGGGAAGACCAGTCTGGGAAAGAAATTCGGGAAGCGAAAGGAAGAACACAGTTGCCATTGTCCATGGATTCCATGGCGCTGTGCCCCTGGTCAAGCCCATGGCTAGAACCTCTCTTTCAGTGGAGCTTTCTGGAAGTCTTCTTGGTGGTGCTGTGAGGTCATCTTTGGACTGTGAACTGCAAGGTCATTGGTTAAAAGGCCATCCACACCGCTCTCAGAGGGGCACCGACGAGGTGGTCCTCACTGGTGCTGCTCAAGGTTGATGGCTTCTGCAATGCTTTGTAGGATGGCCATGTG
Source organism: Nesogale talazaci (assembly GCA_004026705.1). Lineage (NCBI taxonomy): Eukaryota > Metazoa > Chordata > Mammalia > Afrosoricida > Tenrecidae > Nesogale > Nesogale talazaci. Next base: position 2,565 of record PVJH01034708.1, read on the forward strand.
TCAGTCATCCTCGTGGCAGCGAGTCTGTTGGGTCTGAGTGAGTTTGGAGTGTTTCTACTCCTGTAACCAACAGAATCATAAGGACTGCTCAAGACCTTTTCATGCCCAAGATGCTTTGTAAGTTTTCCTCTGGGTTCACCAATGAAATGCATCCATTCATTCCTTCTCTCTAAAAATAACTTTCAACAGTGGTGGCCAGGCTCCCAGCCCTTTTAAAAAATAAAGTCCAACTAAAACTAGATTTTTCAAATAAGAAAACTGGGCTGAGCCCTGGTGGCGTAGTGGTTGTGTGCAGGACTGCGGCTCACAGGGATGACGGTTCAAATGCAGCAGCAGCTCTCCAGGAGCAAGGCTGAGCTTCCTACTCCCACCAGGGCAGTGATGCCAAAACACACGCACACACACACAAACACACACACACAAAAAAAGAAAACTGTATTTCTCTAAGACCTCCATGATACTCATCAGAGTGAGAGTCAAGAACAAGTTGTTCTAAAATTCCCTGTAAGCAGTATGGGACAAAACATATTGAATCTTCAATCACAGTCTGACAGTCCCATACACACACCATATAAATTTCTAATCTGGAACCCCCCTCTCTCTAAGGTTTTAATATGTGTGTCAGATGAAAACTTAACAGTTGTCCTAGCTTCAATCAACTCAAGGCGCTCCAAGTGTATGACATTCATCCTCTCTGGGACTTAAGAAAAGATTCTAAACAATACTGTATAATTAGATTTTCTCCATTTTCCCTCTTTCTACTTCTTCACATCATTTACTCAATTTCACATATCAGAAGAAAATTAAAATTAACATTAAGCTGAATTATTCCAAAAGATTATGTATACATGGATTTTACTTCAGACAGCAATTTTTGCATTTGCTCCATACAAAGCAGAATTAGGCTACCATTTTACAGTTGTAATAGGCATCCTTACCAAACTATCTTCCACTCAGATTATAATTGTGCAGAAAATGCCAATAGTGCAATCAGAAGTCATTGATTGAAAAGACTTTATTTTTTTACATCAGTTTGTATGTTGGCACCCATGGTTAAAATTTCCTTAAGCTCATTATTGCCATACCACATCAAAACAAGCTCTAATCACAATAGACAATGGCCAATTAGGTTCAAATCAGTACTTCCCAACTTATCTGATAAATAAATACACACAATCCCACTTTCATAAGAAATCACTATCTTTGGTAAGCACAGACAAGTCAATGGTCTTTCCAAGAATCCATTTTAGCACCTGCCAGCAAGAGCTAGGAAGAAAATAAATGTTCCCTGACAGGATTAATTGATTTGAGATACTTATATTTGAGGTATTATATACATCTGATGCATCAACCTGAAGCATGAAATCAGATAATTCTTGGTTCACATCTTACCCCTATCACCTACAGGTTTGTGACTCAGAAGTGCTACTTCTTTTCACACCCTCTGACATTCTTCTTCACAGAAAAGGTGACCTCACGGGAGCTGGGGAGCTATCTCAAAGGGCTGTTGGGAGGATGAGGGAAGCTCAGTTCCTGAACACGCTGTAGAGTCTCAGGAAAAACACACTGCTGTTCACGAAAGTTAAGGAATACAGAAGACAGTCAGAATTCATTAGGAAAATCAGGGAAAATAAATTTGGAGACATACCACTAGGTATGAAAGAAGGCACCGGGAATAACTGGGAGTTAATTGAGTGCTTACCTAGCATTGGCTGCGTATTAGATGGCTTAGCCACGTCATCTAATGGAGTCTCAATGTGTCCCACAGTGCAGCTACGAGAATTCGTACCCATTTGCAGAATCTGAGGTGGCTAAGGATGGAATGACAGGCACAAGGTCACACGGAGAGCAGTGGCGCCGAGGAGGAAGTTGAAAACTGACATCTTGGGTAAATGGTGCCTCCTTACTGAAACATAAGTCCATCCGAATCCACAGAATACACCTTTACTGGGAAATAAGAGTTATGCTAATGTAATGAATTAGTTAAAAAGCGGACATGTTGGAGCACAGTGGGGCCTAAATCCAACATGGTGGGTGTCCCTTCTAAGAACAGGCCAGGACCCACAAAGACTGATGAGAAAGAGTAAACACAAGGACAGAAATGAGAGGGGCACAGCGTCAAGCCGCAGGACCCTGAGGGCTGTGGGCAGCCACCAGAAGTCAGCAAAGAGGCCTGGAGAGATTCTTCGCAAGCGCCTTCGGAGGGAGGGTGGTCCTGCCAACTCAATTTGGGACATCCAGTCGCAGTGTTAAGGGAATAAATTTGTTGGTTCGAGCCACCCAGACAGTGGTACTTTGCTGCACAGGAATCGTAGGAAGTGAGCACACCTGGGAAAGAACTCCAGGAGTCCACGTAGCACTGCAATGCCGGCAACCCATTCCTGAGGAACATCAGTACACGGAAAGGAGAGGCAGTGTTGCCACTGGTGTGTCAGAAGATTGCCAGGTGAGTATCGAAACGCTTGTGTGGTTCCAGCACTGGTTACCAATAGCCACTGGCAATCTCAGCTTGCAATTGTGTCTGTGCTGAGCTTGGGAGCATGGATTGTAACAGGAAAATCTAACTTTTTTTCCTTGATAACAAGAACATCTGATTATGCCGCATATAGGAGATTCACAGCACAGGTGAGATTTGCAAAGTATAGCCTCCCTAAGGGCTGAAAAGTGTACTCAGATAAAATTTGATTATTCCACGGCTAGGCACAAAGGAAGATTCCAAGATTCTAGGGTCATGCACCCAATCCGGATATTTCTGAGTCTGGCAGCAAAGATGTGTATTTTATTCATTCCCTATGTATCTCTCCCTGCACCCCTGCAGAGATACCATGCCCACCTTCAATAAACCTTCAGGAAGAGACTACTCGGTGCCCAGCATTTTGCTCATCCTTGGAGAGTACAGTGATAAGCAGGACATAAACCTGCCCCTCCTTTAGGGAACTCACCCTCCAATGATGAGGCACTCCACAGTGTGATGACATAGTAACCACACAGATCCTAAGGGTGTTCTGAAGGCTGGAAGATGAGGCTAGCTAGGGAAGTCATACACAGCTGTACAGGCTGGGCGTTGCACAAGATGCACATGGTGGGGCTCTAAGGCAATCCTATCTGGGTGTACAGCCTGCCCAGCGGGGCACTGCTCTCTAATTAACAGAACAACGCCACTGGGGTGTGCATCAGCCCCAGGACAAAATCTTACAATCTTACAATCCTCTTCAGTGAATCTGGATTTCATATTAAGAGTTATGAAAATATTCGAAGAGTTCACCTTTGGCTGTCTAGAGGTACAAAGACAATAATATACTCACCATTACCTTCTCGCTTATGGAATACTGAAATAATTTAGCTAGATGTATAAATAATTGAAAATAGGACCATCTGTATAAATGCCATTCTGGATCCTTGCTAATTGATGCATATTTAAAACCTTGGGGCGGGGGGGGGCCTATAGCTTTTTTTCCATACTGTTAATCATTTCAATGGTTTTATTAATCATGGGCTCTTTCACAGAACTGAAGTAGGATCACAGGCCCTATTCAAAAACCTGTCTTCCCATTCCAGCTATCAAGCTTTTCCTTCAAAAGAAGTGGTTAAAATGTCCAGGTTAAAAAGCTGACCCTGCAAAGTTGGAATATTAAACCTGTCACTCCCAGACAAATGACTCCTGGTATCATCAAATTAAACAAGAACAAGTCAGGGAGACACATCTATGTAACATGGAGGTTCTCAGAGATGCCATCATTTCCTAGGCCAGTCACCCCAAGCCTGAGCAAGGACAGCTAGGCTGCCCTGAGGGCGACAGTCATTCCCCAGGGTGGGCCACCAACAAGCCCACCTCGGCTCTGTTGGTTTTAGGGAACCCCACAGTGTACAGGCTGCCTCCCCTTCCCCATGCTGCAGTGTGCTCACATACAAAACCCAGATTCCATAGATCTACTTAACTCAAGGAGTGCTGGTGGCACAAGGGTTAAACACTCCACTGCCGCCAATCACCATGAGGGAGAAGGATGTGCTTCTTGAGTGATTGACAGGCTGGGAAACCATAAAAGGCAGTTCAACTCTGTCACACAGAATTCTTCTGAGTGGGAACGGATGTCACTGCATTGAACAATAGCAGTATATTCCTAAGAGAGACTGAGACGCTAACATTTGTAATGGGCTTACAATTATGCCTCACGCATATTAAGTGGTAAGTAAACACTATTATTTTCATTTTGTTTTTGGTTTTGGTTTTTTTGGGCATCACTGCCCTCTGGTGGTAAGAGTAGGAGGCCCAACCTTTGCTCCGTGGAGCTGGAATTGAACCTCCATCCCAGTGGGCCGCAGTCCCACGCATCTGAGGAACTTCCCCAAGCTTCTCTGGCCACAGTATCCTTTCCCAGTAGCACGGCTCTGAAGTGTGAGACCCTGGTATCCTGCCACACTCACTGTAGGGCGGGCAGCCCCGTTCGTTTTTGTTTACTGTCAGTGCTAATCCAGAAGGAGATTTTATTTATTATTTAAACCATGACCACAGCTAAGCCACCTTTTAATTTCCATTTCCTCATCTATTGAACCGTGCTTGATATTTCCTTTGGAATTTAATTCCACAGTAATAAAAGTCTTCAGTGCAGGTGGTGTTTTTATGCTTTATTTATGTGTTTTTTAAAAAAATTTGGCTGAAAGGTCAAATGAAATAACAATCAAGGGCGCTGTGCCCAGCCATGGTGGAAAAGCCCACCCTGACCATGAAGGGACATCTATAAACAGACCTCCCCAATACGGAACTACAAGAAAACAATGGGAACTTTGTTTAAAGTGAAAAAAAATTAGGTTATTCAAATTAGGTTATTCCCTTTTCTGTTTATATAACCTAGAACACTAATACTGCTCTACAAATCAGAACATATTGGTTACACCAGATCCCTCTCCTCTTACAGCAATAATACTAGGTCTTACTTACAATAACCCTAACCTAGAAACAAAAATCTCAGCCCTAGAGTTAAGTCCGATTCCCCATAAGCCTATAGGACAGGCTAAAACTGCCCCTGTGCATTTCTGAGACTGTGACTCTCTCTCCTGAAGAGAGCTGGTGGTTTCCACTGCTGCCACTGTGGTGGGCAGCCCAGCAGAGAGCCAGTACCTGTACTGTGTCCGTCTGGTCACTACTCCTCGTGGCAGGCACTCCTCGTGGTGATCCTCAGAGGCCCGTTGTTGTCAGGAACCATCGGGTTGGTTCTGATTCCCAGTAACCCAGTGCACCCCAGACTAGTCCGCAACCTACCGAGGAGCGCACGGCGAGGAAGAAGAAGACAAACCAAGGGAATCCAGCTTGAGCTGATGCTCCTAACCACTATCTGACAGATAGGATTTAATTTTTTTTTTCACTTTAAAATGCTGCATGTTTTATGACTCAGGTTCATCAAGTGATTTAATGCCCATTCCTGGACAAGTATGAACCTAACTTCAGACATTCATGACAGACCTGCACATTTTGTCAGACCTGAAAAGCACCTCTGCTGTTTATTAACTGCTGTTGTAACATGCCAATGAGTTGATTTCAACGTATAGCATCCCCACATGATAAAGAAGAATTGCCCCAACAGGCTTTCTGGACTGTGATCCAGGAACAGACAAGACCAGGTCTTTCTCCAGTGTTGCTGCTGGGGGGAGGGCAGAGGGGAGAGACAAGCCTTTCTGTTCGCAGCCGGACACGTCACCCAACTCCGTCTCATTATGCTCAGATGTTCACCCGCTGAGTTTCCAAAGGCAGGTTTAGAAGTACACTAGTAATAAAAAGCAATTCCATAATGAAAGATGGGTAACAATGAAAACCGGAAACAAACAAAAAACACAGAGCGGTATTTGATTTATATCCGAATACCCTGCAGAGTACAGAGAACTCCAGAAGGTAATCCAGAAGGCAAACATGATGCAGACAAAAGGATGCTATTCATTTCCAGTTGAAAACTGTCATCTGCAAAGAGTCCAAAACTAATATTTGAGCTACTGTTCCCTCTCTTTCACTCCCTCACTCTCTCTACTAAAAAGGATCACTAAAGAGAACACACACACACACCAACACCAAATCCATTGTGACTCAGAGCAAACCTATGGGCAGGATGGTAATTTACGTGGGTCTCTGACATCTTGTGAGGAGTAGATGGCCTCACGTTTCTCGCAGGGAGCTAGGTGCTGGTGCATTCAGATGACTGATGTCTAGTTAGCAGCTCAGGTCATAATCCACTATGCCGCCAGGGCTCCTTACAAAGGCACATCAACAAGTGCTTTGTAAGACACGAAATGACCGTCGGCACTGACATAAGCTTTTTCTCCCCGACATAAATGCACCTATGAAAGGAGAGTTGGAAAAAGAGTGCTGACCTCACAGAGACAGGCTACTTCATAAGCTTGCTGGGGGCCATCCCCAGCACCCTCACAAGCCACGCATGCTCCCACACGTTGATGAGTATCTAAAACCGAGGATGTCACAAAATCAGATTTATTTGCCAATAAACTAAGTTGTCCCTGCAGGTTTTTGACATAATGAGAAATGGAAGATCAATGTCCATGTGCAGCCCCTAGATTCGTTCCATCAGTGGTAACATGGCAGGGTGAGGGAAGCCAGAATTGCTGGCAGGTTTCCCTGTGGAATGGACATGTGCGTGTAACTGACCACTGAGCAACAGCACTAGGAGTGTGACAGAGGCCCTAGGAGAGGGCCTGTTCGAGGCCACATCAGTAGAAGGCAGGGAGATCCCTCCCTGTGTTCAGGAAATACAGCTACACAGCGCAGCAGGTCCTTTTCAGAGAAGGTCACCAGAGATGATGAGCATCTGAAAAAGAAACCATTTGAGAAACAAGTTCTCCCTATGTTAAACTATACGGGGGCCATTGGTGGTTTGGTGCTGGAATTCTTATCTTCCACATGGGAGACCTGAGTTCAATCGCAGCCATGGCCCCTCACGTGTAGTCACCACTATGCTGCCGTGGAGGTGTGCAAGTTGCTGTGATACGTAACAGGCTTCAGTGGCTCTTCCAGAGATGAACTAGGAAGAAAGGCCTAATCATCCTTAGGTCAGAAAATCAGTGGGCGGAAACCCCAAGGACAACAAAGACCCAATCCACAGCAGGCTATGGGGATGGGGCAGGCCCTCCCATTGTTTCATGCCACTGTCTTCATGCGTTTGGGGCTAGTGGTACAGGAGCAAAAAGCTACAGTGGGATGCCCTGGTGGTATAGTACCTTACACATTGGGCGGCTGACTGCAAGGTCAGGAGTTTGAAGCCACCAACAACTGCACAGGAGAAAGATGAAGCTTCTTATTTCATAAAAATCGGCAGGCGCAGACAGACACCCCCTGGGACAGTTCTACTCTGGCTGGCAGGTTCACTCTGGGTCAGAATGGCCTCAGTGACAGGGAACTTCAACAACAACATTTTACAGTGCAACCTGAGCAACTCCAGCCTACCCAGGCCTCCCTCGTGACCTTGTTCTCATCTTTGGTTCATCACATCCTATAACATGCCACGCCATTTGCTTTTGCATGAATGCACTGTGCGGCTCACTCTGTAAGGAGGGGACCTGCTTACTGTTTTATTCACTCATGTACCCTCAGTCCCTGGGACACTGCCTGACACTTAACAGATGGCTAGTAAATAGAACGATGAATAATTTTGAAAGAATTGTGGGTGCTTATTGTCAACTGTAATTTGAAAAATAACATTTAGGCGATGCACAATTGACATTTTAAATACGTGGAGAAATAAAATAAAAAAGCACTTGGAGAATCCTTTATATGGTGTGGTGATTGCCAGTGCCTGGTAGGAATCAAAAAGACAAGGGTTTGAATCTTCTCTTTGCTTCATATAAGCAATGGCATCTTGAACGAGATAGTCACAGGACTTCTCCTGCTGACGCTAAGATAAGATAATGTGTCTGAAATCCTGACTTACTGTAACAAGATCCCCGTGAACCATCACCTATCTTTAATTATGCTTATTATATCACCAGTCATGGTCTTCTATTGCACGTGGTCCTAGGTGGTTGGCAAGAGTTGACTCCTCCTGCCAGTAGAGACTCAATGGAGAGCAATTCCTCCCAACTCCATGTTCAGTGATATTCAAAAGGTCACATGCAACTTGCCCTTGTGGAAGGGCTTGCACCATGTAAATAAGGGCTCCCAGGGCTTTCACCCACTAGCAGCACACCACTGATGACAAGTGAAAACAGAATCAGGTTCAACAGCAACAGATGGACAAACCCACAACAGAGAGGTTTGTTCAGATGGGAAGGGGCAGCATGAGCAGTGTAAACAGAAATTGGAAAGAGTGATTTGACAGGAGCACACGGGATGCAGATCCTACTGTGCTCCCTCTGGATTCAGATGGTCTGTCTATTCACGCAGTCTCCTCACCACAGTTCGCTGCCTCCCGACACTGCTGCCATGTGCTTGCATGTGGCACCAAACTCTCTCATTGAACCGGTTGTCGCTCACAGTGACCCTACAGAACAAGGCAGAACTGCTCCCATGGGTGTCCAAGATTGTAAAACTCTTTATTGAAGTTAAAAAAAAAAAATCTCACTTTTCTCCCTCCTTGAGGCTCGTGATTTCAAACTGCTGACCTTATAGTTAGACAGCCCAAGGTGTGATGTACTGCACTACCAGGTGCTCCCATGACATGACCAGGTGCTCCCAGCATAGCAGGATTCAAAAGCTTCCTTCCAAGTCCCAGATTCTAAATCCTTATAATACAGGTCTCATTTCCACAGTCCTTAGCTCCAGAGAAAATGGATCACAAATATGAAAGATGTGGTTTCTCCCTTTAAAATCTATCCTTTCAAATAAAAAGACAACAGCAATGGGAGCTGTTACACAAGGAAAACCATACCTTGAAAGGGTGCCTACCATTCTGGCCTTCCAGCAAAACAATAGCACCCTTTCTGCTCTTCCAAAGAACTCTAGGAATGATGGAAGCCCTGTAATTAAAGATGCAATTAGTTTGTTTCTCCGCGCCACCCCCCCCTCAGATGAGTTGACAAATGAGTGGGGAATCCAAAAGAAGTTATCATGTTGACAGCTTTCAATCTATTAAATAAAAAATTAAAAAAACAGTGACAAGATCCAGTTTACAGACTGTCATCCAACCTACTCTTCCTCCAGGCCTTCCTCTCAGGTAAACTCCATATTCATTTCAAGCACCCCAAATTGACCGGTCCAGCCAACACATAGTCTTGGAACAAAGGCAAAATCAAGATATCTGTACAGCAAAATTCCAATGCAATCCCACGTAATGAAATTAAATGATACTGAATCACTCTCTCAATTAACAGTGATCATTCCATATCCACAAAATATGTGGATGTGGGGGGAGAGGGGGGAAAGCAAGCTGACATCACTATCTTTACCACCAATTTACCACAAACCACCTATAAGAGAGGCTCCTGGAACAGTCAGTGGAGGGTAAGAAGTGGAGGGGTCCACAGGGCTGCAGAATGAGGAAGGGGGGTGGGGGGGAGGGCTGGTCAGGAACCCTGGGCTTCTAGTCTTTTCCTTAGGAGTCCCTGGGTGGTGCAGAGGATTAAGTGCTCACCCACAGGCATGATCCGAAGCTCTGCTACAGGGGTCTTCAAACTTTTTACAGAGGGCCAGTTCACTGTTCCTCAGATGGTTGTAGGACAGTACTAAAGTTTAAAAAAAAAAATTTTTTTTAACTATGAACAAAATTCACTGCAGCCCAGGATGAGTCAGCTGTTAAGCAGGATAGGCAGCGGTAGCAAAAACACCCAGTGACCGACAAATGTCCGCAGCAGGCTGCATGTTCATTTATCTAGTCTATCTTTTCTTTATTATTATTATTATTAATCATTTTATTGGGGGCTCATACAACTCTTATCACAATCCATGCATACATCCATTGTATGCAAAGCACATTTGTACATTTGTTGCCATCATCATTCTCAAGACATTTTCTTTCTACTTAAGCCTTTGGTATTAGCTCCTCATATTTCCCTTCCCTCCTCTCTCCCCCTCCTCATGAACTCTTGATAATTTATAAATTATTATTATTTTTGTCCGATATATCCCTTCACACACCCACTTCCCTATTGTCCGTATCCCAGGAAGAAGGTTTTATGTAGATCCTTGTATTCGGTTCTTAGTTTTAACCTTTTAAGAAAAAATTGAAAGCTGCATCCCACCCACCTTACTCTAGGTCGTATCTACCTCAATGCTTCATTGAAAATTGGGCGCCCAGGAGAGGCTGCAGTTTTACTCCTCTCAATAAACAGTGTGTAAAAATGTGTTTGTCTGGGAGAACTTCCCAAAGTCGAACTCAGCCAATCCAGTTGCAAACAAAGATCTCATTCTTCTGCAGGAGGCCATGGAATCGTGAAACCGTGGATGTATCAGTTTTCTATACCAAGATGGAAAACCCTCACCGCCACCGAGGGTGTCCATGCTGACTCACAGCGACCCCTGTGGCTTTCCAAAGCCAGACTTCCTCCTACAGAGCTGCGGGTGGTTTTGAACCGCCGACCATGAAGAGGCCAGGACAGCGTGTAACCACTATACCACCAGGACTCACTTGCTAACTACCTTGATCCATAAAGTACCACAAAGCATAGCAGCCCTCCAGAGGAGCTTAGCCAGAGGGTTGGGGCTCAGGACCTCACCTCTTTAGGGGCTGCATGGAAACAGGGATCTGCCCATAAGACAACTCCCTCACTTGGTTATTGGTACGAAGCCTCAGTTCTTTGACACATGGACCTTTCCATGGGGCTGCTGGGTGTTCTCCCCGCCCCCAGCAAGTGATTCAAGTGATTCAAGAAAGCAAGACCGACACCACAATGTCTTTTCTAGCATTGGCAGCGACACACTGGTTAAAATGCCGATCCTACTGGGGGCCAGGAGTATATTTAAGGGGATTAATATAAGAAACACTTATAATATAAGTTACTGGGCAGCTGGGTATCTTCAAAGCTGGTTATCATGGGTGGATTGCTTAGAATATACTCATTGAGAATATTTAAATTAACAATGACAAAGTGAATTAACAAGGAGGAAGAAAAACATCTTAGATAAAACCAGTGACTATTAACTGCTTACAGTAACATGTACTATGGAGAAAATAAGCAGCGTATAAAAACACACTCCTATTCCTTCAACGGGTTGAATCTAGGTGAGAAGTTGAGACTGCACATTCAATAATTAGAGAGCAATTAGTGTGACAACCAACTCGAACTACAACAGAGGTTCAGAACGGGAAGAAACAAAAGGGTGGATTAATTTATAGAAAGAACCATTTTTAGAAACGATCGCACCTCATCCTAGGTCTCTCTGCCCTCTCTACACCCACTCTATACATCTTAAGGAAGCATTTTTAACCAAATATATTACAGACTACAAGTAAGACTTTCTCTAAGCTGGCATTTAACTTGTACAAGTAACTTCACAGGACCAATAACCCACTTGGGGGAAGCCCTGGTGGTACCCTGGTAGCACTTGTCTGCTGACTGGCAGGCTGTCCATAAGTCACACAGGAGTTAGAGGTGGCCCTCCGCCCTTATAAAGGGCCACCTTTGAAACCCTTCGGGGCGGCTCTCCCCTGTCATTGATGTGGGTCAGAAACAACTGACTCAATGTAGTGGGGTAGTAATGGCCCAATAAGTGTAAGAAAAAGGCTTCTAACCGGGCTGAGCCCCGGTGACATAGTGGTTGTACGCACGGACTGCGGCCCACTGGGATGGAGGTTCAATTCCAGCTCCATGGAGCAAAAGGCTGGGCCTCCTACTCCCACCACCTTAGGGCAGTGATGCCCAAAAACCAAAAAAAAAAATTTTTTAAATTAAAAAAAAAAAGGCTTCCAACCTAATTACAAAATCAAGTCACCACTTGGCCTTTTGGCTAATTTCACGTTTAAAAACCACATCCCTCTTCTTTGGGGTTATTCCTTTGATGTCAGCTTCTGGGTGGAACAGAAAATGGCACAAGAGAAAGAAAGGGGTGGCATGGAAGGTTCCCAAAGGGAAAACATTAACTATATCCTGTGGCCAAGCACTAAGAAGGGAGATGCTGTCATTGGATGTGCATTCCATATGCACGACTGCATCACGAGCTCTGACAGGCTGCGCACTCAGCCGGGGAAGGAAACACACTGTGGCTAGCACAGGAGAAGCAGATGGACACCATTCCTGCCCTCTGGGGGGGTTTCCATTTATCAGGAAAAACAAAGAGCACGAGACCACGAGAAACAATGAGAGCTATGAGCTTGGTGGTAAGATGGAGTTTGGATCTGCTGTTAATAAGGCTGACACATTTTGCTATATGGATCTTCCTGCCCTCATCAAAAGCCATTAGTGGTGAGTCAGTTCCAACTCACGCTGATCCTGTCACATTGCAGTAGGACTACTCCATAGGATTCCCCAGGCTGTGAACCTTAACAAAAACAGACCACATCGCTCTCCTTCAAAACAGCTTGTGGGCACACCACCAGACTTCCAGTTAGCAGCTGAGTGCTTTAACCACGGATGGCCAGGGCCCCTTCCTGTAATAACAGACACGGGGAAGCCTATCCCCACAGCAATGGGTGAGGAAACACTAGCATGTGCATCTTACAGATGAGGAGTGTAGGGTGACTTGTTAAGGTCCCCCAGCAGTCTGACTTCAGCGCCAGGGCTCTTCGGCACGGTCTCCCACACTCCAACCTGTAGGGTCACTGGCCAGTGGTCTGTGCAATGGAGACAACAAGGAGAAAGAAAGTCTGGAAGTAAGAAATGTAGCTCATTATGTGGTGAAACACCAAAAGGGATGACCTGAAATGAAAAATCCATTACACATAAATTTGTATAAATACAAACATACGGGATTTTTTTACATAGCATAATTTTTTGAATTATAATTTTTCAATGTTCAAAACAATCATTTTACAGTGTTATCTTGCTAATATCTGTTAACAAATATTTTTGAACAACTTTTTATCGTGAATTAGGTGGGGGCTTCTATTTCAGATGAACAATTTTGTATTCAATTGCTTAGACTACTTATCAAACCAGTATTTTATCTTATTGATTTCTCCTTTGCTTTTTCTTTTCTCTCTTAAGGATTATTATCTTTCCCCTCCCTGAAGATCATATTATTTTCTTCTTATATAGCTTTTGCCCTGTGCGATGCATGATAGATAAGAAATTGGTATATCTTTATTTTATCAAGTGCTAATTTAAAGAATAAGAGTTGTTCCCATTGAGGGCTTTTTAGATAGACATCGTTTAGATTCCTCACATTTCATCCACATTCTAAATATTTCTGCGCTATTTCACTCCTGCTGACTTTGACTCCTTATCTAACCTCCTCATCTATACTTTAAATTAGCTTTGGTCTGGCCTAAAATGGGTAATTTTTAATGAGCACAATATTCAAGGGTGACAATCTTTTTTTTTTTGGGGGGGGGGCCGCATCACTGCTCTCCAGTGGTGGGAGTAGGAGGCCCAGCCCCACTGCTGGAATTGAACCTCTGTCCCAGTGGGCCGCAGTCCCGCGCACAACCACTACACCACCGGGGCTCAGCCCAAGGGTGACAATCTTTACCTTTCTATTTGAACTGTTGTTTGATTTTAAAGTGAATTAAGGGGAAAGATTCAGTTCAGAGTTTAATCAAGTGCTAATTTTAAACCTTGTGTAGAACTAATCTGATGCTGGCATCCCAAGGAATCAACCAATCAAGAAGTCTTTACCTTATACCTCCCAGCAGAGTGGAGATTTTAACAAGCCATCACACTTCCATCAACAAAGGCCCCCCGAAAAAAGTTTCATGATGTACTTTTTTTTTGGAGGGGTGGGGGGCATCACTGCTCTCCGGTGGTGGGAGTAGGAGGTCCAGCCCCATTGAACCTCCGTCCCAGTGGGCCGCAGTCCACGCACAACCACTGCACCACCGGGGCTCAGCCCCATGTTGTACTTTAAGCAAAATAAAAGCACTGAGAATGGGGTGTGGATAGAAACCTGTAAAGACTGTAAACATTGCAAAAATACAAATCACTGTTTTGTCAATTAGCAGCCAGAAGAAAGACTACATCACATTAGGCCAGGTTAAAAAGACTTACGGACTTTGGCTTTCCCCTTAAAAATCAATGGAGTACCATGGATGAGTTCCAAGCCTGGAATAGCATAACTCATCAACACCACAGAGCGGTATCTGGGGATGAACCGTTATCACAAAATCAAAACCAAATCCCCTGGGCTGAGCCTGACTCCCAGCAGCCCGATAGGACAGAGTAGAACTGCACCATGGAGTTTCTGAGACGGCGAATTTGAGGACAGATTGCCTCATCCTTTCTCCCTCGGAGAGATTGTGGATTTGAACCAGTGACCTCATGATTAACAGGTCAATCACTGTGACACTGGACTCCTAAACACCATTCGAGACCAGATGGGAAGTGGAAGACTAATGACAAACTTCATAAAGAAGATGGAATAGGGCTGAGCCCCGGTGGCGTAATGGTTGTGAGCGGGACTGCGGCCCACTGGGACGGAGGTTCAATTCCAGCAGTGGGGCTGGGCCTCCTACTCCCACCACCAGAGAGCAGTGATGCCCCCCCCAAAAAAAAAAGAAGATGGAGCAGCACAAATGCCATCTTTCATTAGGCATCTTCAGTCCCTAACATGTCAACTGCACTTCCATTCTTCTCGGTTACTTAGTTTTCACCAGGGAGGTGCGCCCTGCCTTCTCGTCTGCGTGGCAGTGTGCTGCCCTTGATCCCTTGAGCCATGAGCACCTTACAAAAGATACCGATGAGCCCGGGCAATGGATTCAGAAGTGATGGAGAGAAACAAAATAGCCCCCAAAGGGTGTGCTGCTAAGCCATCAGTGTAATACATACATAAACATTTCCTAAAATTGTATTTGTCTTGTCAGTCAAAACTGAAAGTCGGCATCAGCAAAATGTGAGTTAAACACTTGAAAAAATCGCTTCACCTAACTGACTCTTTAAAATACACCACACACACACTCACCCGGCGTTCTCTTTCGACAGGCGCCATCTCCCTAATGATAAGCAAGTCTGTACAATTTGTCAAAAGCAAAGGCAGCGGTGTGGCGCCCCCAGAGAGAGAATCTCTCATCAGAGTGGTCTAACAAAGATGCACTAGCAAAGGAGAGAGGGGCGCGCATTCCCGAATCTAAATTCCAACAGTAAGCGATTTCTGCTTGAGGTTTCAAAGAGCTGTCAAAAAAAGGGCAGTCTGTCAGCTGCCTTGAAAATGATTCCACCTATTTGCAGATCTCTGCCCGTCCCTCCCCACCCATCGCTTCTCCCCATCCCTTTCTCTCACATTCCCAAGGCTCCAGGGCTGCGTCCGAGTTGAATGGCAGCATACAATGTTATGAGAGGCCTGCTGGTACAGGGACTGAGGGACTAGACGTGAAGGGAAAGGTTTGTGGTTCAAACCCACCAGCTGCTCTGTAGTAGATAAAATGTGGCAACAGGTTTGGTTTCTTGGGTTTGGGTTTGGGTTTACACTGAGTCCAGGTAAGGAAATACCCCCCATCCCGGCTTTTCCAGCTGGCTCACTAGGAAAGGGTCCAGGTGTCAGCCTGTTCCTGGAGGCAGCTGCCTTCTTTTTTAAAAGGGTCAGAAAGGGCTCTGGGACTCACTTCTGCATGAAGGTCTACCCACATGGCCACAGAAGGCAAACGGTGAGTGTGCAGAGCTCCAGGACTCGCTTTGTCTGGAGACTCGAAAGTCATTGTTTTCTGCTGAAGAGAATTTTAAGCCATTCTTTTATTTTGTCTTGTTTTGCTTTTCCCCAGCATAATCGACTCCTGATAAATGGAGCAACTGTACAGGGTCACATTTTAGACAGCAATGATGGACGAGAGAATGAAAACCACCCCAAAGGAGGTAAAATTCTGACCTAAAGGACATTCTTTAAAAAAAAAAAAACACTTTATGGGAATTAACACAGATATAAATCATACCATTCCGTATTTCAATCACACCGAGCAGTATTGCACAATTGCTACCACAATCAGTTGTAAAACATTCTCTTCCTTTTTCAACTCCTTGTATCAGCTCCTCCTTACTGCTCCCCCAGCCCCACCACCCCCATTCCCACCCCAGGATCACTTATTGTACTCGTTGTCTCTATAGGATCATCAAACATTTGTTTTACATGCTGAAAAACATAGTAAAAAATTCAAGAAATAAATCCCAATGTGAGAAACACACACACAGAAAATGTTGAAAACGGGCTGAGCCCCGGTGGCGTGGTGGTTGTGCGCGGGACTGCAGCCCACTGGGACTGCAGCCCACTGGGACGGAGGTTCAATTCCAGCAGTGGGACTGGGCCTCCCACCACCGGAGAGCAGTGATGCCCCCCAAAAAAAGAAAATGTTGAAAACCACATCAGGCCCACCAAGTATCAGAGGGGGAATCAAGTGATGATGTTTTAACCATTCGAGACAGATGTGTCCTTCTGATGTATAGTCATCTCTCCAATGCCCTCTGTTTGGTGACCAGTTTACTTAGTCCCATCCGTCTATTATGGAAAGAGGGAAATCACTGGAAGTGTGTTTCCGCAGACTCTCATTTTAGCCTCTAGTACTATTCCTTCCTTCAGCCTTGGATTGTATGTTTTACAATCCTTGAGTCATGGTTGATGGTGTTCTTCTTCCTTATGGATTTAGTTGACCTCTCACTGAAATGGCTGCTTACAAAAGACATTCTTTGGCTAGAAATTTCTGTAGCCTAGAAGAGTTGGAAATGGGTGAAGAAGTTATCACTCATCTCATTGGGAAAGAACATTTTTCACTGGTAGGCAACTACTTATTTGTTTTGTATTAATCTTTTTTTCTTAAAAACAGTGTCAGAATTGAGAGCAGAGTACTTTGGACACATTAACAGGAGAGACCAGTCCCTGAAAAAGAACGGCTGCTTAGTAAACTGCAAAGACAGCGAAAAAGAGGAAGACTCTGGAGAGTCCAATGGGCTAAAGCACACCACCAATCGAGAGGTTATTATGGGACCCGGCACTGTTTTGTTGTGCTGTGTACAAGGTTGCTGTGGGTCAAACCAAGCCAATGGCTTCAAACAACAAACAATAAAGAGAAAATGTTTGACTAGATAACCTGTCTCCAAAAGTAATATACTACACCAAGAAAAAAAAGTCCAAAATTATACGCATATATCCACTTCATAGTATGTAGAAGCATGAGTGTCATTCCCTGCCCGTTAAAATATACATGTGGTAGACAAACCTGGAGCTAAGGAGAACTTCACTTAACAGTAACTGTAACATGGCCACTGTGCTGTGCAAGAGGATTCTGGGGGATGGTAGTTAAGTGATCAGCTCCTAAGCATCCACAAGGCCAGTAGTCCAAAACCACCAGCCGCTCTGAGGGAGAAACATGGAACTTTCCTCTCCCTTAAACAGTTACAGTCTTGGAAACTCACAGGGGCACTTCTAGCCTATAGGGTCCTAGAGGGTCACGATGAGTTGGCATCGAATCAATGGCAGTCGGTCTAGTTTGGGTGGGAAGGAGCTAATGAACTTGCTACAACATCCATACACCTGACCTGTGGGACTTCTCACACACACACACACACACACACACACAAACACACACACACACACATTTTAGTTTCTGGTCAGTGTCTCCCCTTGGAGTTGTACCAGACCGTACCACCAGTTTTCAGTTAATCCATCAGGGAATGGGACACGGGTTCATTTGGTTCTTGGCCAGGAATCTCCAAGTCTTGTGAAAAGACTGGGTGAGGATGGAAGTGGGCCACACATGGCACCAAATGTAAATTAAAC
>PVJH01034709.1:0-20357 GCA_004026705.1 Nesogale talazaci
CCAAGATTCACAGGTGTGTCCCAATTCCCTCATGAATGGCCCTAGTAATTTGGGAATACATTCCTAATACTTTAAATGATAATACAAGATTTATCTCAATTCCCTCATGATTGGCCCTGATAGTTTGGGAATACATTCCTAATATTTTAAATGAGAATACAGGATAAGTGGACCTATTTCTTTGATTTCCGTAATTCTTTTGTTGTAGCTGTTGTTTTTGTTTTGACAATCCCCCCCCATCCACCCCGTCCCCTTGAAACCATTTTATTGTGAGCTCTTACAGATATCATGCCATTCCACAGTTCAATCCCATCAGGCAGTATTGCACCAAGGTGTCTGCCATTGGGTTCAATGCTTTGACATTTTGAACACAGGCTGGTTGTTAGGTTAACTCATTAGGGACCCTCTGTGACAGAACAGAACAGCCACCGAGGGCCCTCTGGGCGCTCATCTCTCTTGATTGGACATTGCCTGGACTTTCTATGAAGCAGCCTGAGGTGCAGGATTTACTGCTATGAGCTCCTCTGGTCTTTGTAACAGCCACCATGTGACTGGGTGGGACCAGGTGCACTGGGTGTGTGTCTCTTTTTCCTGCCGAGCTTGGGTCTGAGGCGGTATGCTGGTAGGATGACATCATTCCTTTGTGATGGGATTGTTACTTAACCACGACAAAAACTCTCGCTGGAGGATTGGTTGATTTCGCCATCCAGCTGGGGATCACGGCAGTCATCTCAGAAGCAGGAAGCAGGAACTCTCACTACCACAGAGAAAGAAGAACTGGGAGGGAGGGTGCTGCTTGGACTCTGCACTTTGAGCCTCCTGGATCCATCGACAGCGAGCTATAAAACCCGGAAAAAGTAGCAGAGGAACAACAGCAACAGAGTCAAGAGACAGAATGGCAGACTTCTTGTCCCCGCATCCCAAGAGTTGAATGGCAGGAGACTGGCTGGAGGAGCAAGGTTCAAGTCCAGAGACTTCCCTGGGGAAGCTAAGTTTGCTGGCCGCAGGAGCTAGAGCTGAACTAGGTTGAGACTCAAAGCAGAGTGATGTGTCCTTTGAGCCTGTTTCAGCAGTCCTAGAAGAGCTTCGTGGTGTTGCTTGAGCAGGGCAGAGGCCAAGAGGTGACTCATGCCTGAGCTGAGAGGCCGAGGCTCAGACAGAGGTCTGCCTGCTGGCACAGCTGGAAAGATGCTGTCCTGACCAAAAGAACTGTATCCTGAGTACTTCTGACCCTCCTTTGTAACCTGTGAATCTCCCTCATCAACCCCACCATCGTGTCGTCTGTGAGTTCTGTGTGGCCATCGCAGTGAGCTCTCAAAGCCAGCAGAGAGGCAGCAAATGTCAGGGAGGGATAGCTGGTGCCAGAAGTGGCAAGAAGCTTGGAGGCATGGATGACTCCTGCCTCGTGGGAATTGGCCCTGGGGTGATGTGGAGTCTGAGTCTCCCTGGTCAAGTCAGAGTAAGTCAGACACCTCCACACCCAAAAGTTGAACTGCTAAACCAAGGCTCCCCAACATAAGTGAATACTACGTCGAACCCTGACCAGGAGGCTGACTAGTCATGGCTGGTTAGATCCCTTTGACGGGGTCCCCCTACAAGCAGCCTGGGAGAGAAAACCAGTTACATGGAAGGTAAGCCCAGGGAACATCAGCAGGGGGACCAGGGAGCAGGAGAGGGAAAGGCAAGCAGGCAGGGGAGAGTGTTTGACCAGGCTGTTCACAACAGGGGGAACTGCGTCTTGATCTCATCAAACATTCTGGGAGCTAGTGTAGAATAAATACACTGCACCTCAAGGCACAAACATGCAGGGGTGGGGCGGGGAAGGGGGGAATGATGTACTGGTCACTGGGTGAGGACTTCTGGCTCAGAGTCTTCACTTTCCCCAAAACTTTCAGGTTGCTGCACTGAGTCAGAAACAAATACGGGGAGCTGGTGCCAGGGGCTTCAGTGGAGGGGAAATGTTTCGAGAATGATGATGGCAACAAATGTACAGATGTGCTTTGCATAAATTGGATGAATGTATTGATTACGATGGGAGTTATGTGAGCCTCCCATAAAATTATATAGATGTAATTTTATAAGTAAGGTCATTTTATTGCAGGATGCTCACAATTTGGTGATATATTCATGTTGAGGTCTCGATGTAATATGATGAGGATGAATAAATGTCATCTTAAAAAATGAAACAAAATAAAACCCCAAACTCTGAATCCATTCTCACTCCTAGACCCCCATTAGGACAGGGTAGAACTGCCCTAGTGAGTTTCCCAGACGGCCACTCTTTCCAGGAGCAGCCAGCCTTGTCCGTATCCCACGGAGCCTGGTGATTTTGAACTGTGGACTAAGGTCGTTTCCCCGCCATGGCTCCCTGCAGCTGCACTGTGTCGAGGTTCAACAAGGTGGCTGTGGCAGTCACCTAATCTGGTGTCAATTCTCAGATGAAGAGTGCAGGGGTGGAGTCTAGCCTGTCCATCTGGAGAGAGCCAATGAGACCTCTGGTGGGCGTGGCTTTCTCCTAAGAATTCTGGGAAAGCCGACTGTATCTCCCCCTTGCAGGTGAGAGACTCCCTCACTCCTCAGTCCCTCAGAGATGCACTACTGACAAGACACATGGCTGACTCTCTGGGAGACGTTGGAGCTGATAAGACACATGGCAGAATACTGATAGACCCTGAGCCCTGGAAACTGGGAGAGCCACAGGGAGATCCTGCCAGTGCTGAGATGCTTCTACCACCACTGGATGCACAAGACTCTGGACCCACTGACCTGTGATTGTCCTGGTGTCACTGCATGTGCTTCATGGGTCTGAAGAGGACTTTATAGATTGCAATCAGACATATGGGCTAATATAGGACTTAGACCTTGGACTAGACTGGTTTGGGATGTTTTTCTCAATGTTCAATGCTCTTATATAAACCTCTCCCTTGTATCCAATCGTGTGTCTATGGATTTGTTTCTCTAGTCTACCTGGTCTAACACAGTGGTTTAATAATGTAGCAAAAATATCCCTAGATCCTTGTCAAGGATCACTTCCCAATGATGCCTGGCTGGAAAAGTGGGATGAGGGAGGCACCAGCTTCTGCTTCATGTTACTGTCATGTGTGTGTGTGTGTGTGTGTGTGTGTGTGTGTGTGTGTGTAATCCCTGAATTCCCAATTGTAATGCATGCCTCTTAAATTGTCTGGCGTGTTCTTGAAACCATGTGGAACTTTCCCTAGGAGATAGAGTCTCTTGAACACCAGAGTATTTTCAACGGCAGGACATCACAGATCCTGCTGAACTTCTTGGTATTCCGTTAGAGTCGGTATGATTGGAGTCACATGAATTTTTTGATACATCTGGAATTTGGAACTCCAGTAAGCCTAGCTCTCCTGGTGGCTATCCGAAAACAGCCTTTGAGGAAGGTCAGGCTTTCGTGGGCCAGGGGATGCTTTTAGAGCAGTGGTCCTCAACCTTCCTGTGAAAGGGTTTTTGACCCCCCAAAAGGGTCACCACCCACAGGCTGAGAACCTCTGCATTAGAGAAAGGGAGGCAGGTTCCAGTGGTAGGTGCTGGCTGCACTCCCACCACCAAGCAGCAGGAGGCATGGGAGGAGTGGGGGTTTCCCCACAGTGCCCCTCTGGATAAGTTTTCCCCAGTCCTTATGAACAAAAAGCTATCTTGATATCAGCACGTGGTGAGGCTTTTGCCTTGCCTCGCCATATGTGTTGGCATCTTCCCTTGGGAACAGACCCCCGCTCCTCCTTGTCACACTCAGCTGCTTCAGGTGACCCCAAAAGCTTCATGTTCCCTAACCCAAATGTGACATAAAGCCATAACACATCCTCAAACACAATTCGAACTGTGAGAGCATTGTTTAAGGGTTTGCCAAACAATTTTTTTTTTTGCTTCTGTACCCATTACCCAGTGTAGTGGTCATACAATTATGATGTCAACATCATGATTGGGATGTAGGGGTGGAGTCAAGCCTGTTAATCTGAAGATAGCCAATGAGTAGCCAATGAGGTCTCTGTATGGGCATGGCTTTCTCCTGAGAATTCTAGGAAGTCTCATGGTATTTCCCAATTGGAGAAGAGATATTTGACTCTCAGTCTCTGGGAGTCGGTCTCCGAGCTGACGAACCACTGACAAGACAAGATGGCAGTGACCAAGGAGCTGGAAGAGCCAGAGGAGGAGCCACATGGCCTTGCCCTGATGGAATCAGACCTCTGAAGCTGGAGAAGCCACATGAATACCCCTCCCAGCGCTGAGTTGCTTCTGCCACCACTGGATGCTGTTGATGGACCTTGAACCCTGGAAATGAGGAGACTTGGGGAGACCCTTGCTAGTCCTGGGATGCTTCGACTGCATGTGCTTCGTGAGTCAGAAGGAGACTTTATAGACTGTTATTGGACATATGGGCTAATATCGGACTTATGACTTTGAACCGGACTGGGTTGGGATGCTTTCTCAATGTTCCATTCCTCTTGTATATAAACCTTTCCCTTATATCCCTGTACGTGTCTAAGAATTAGTTTCTCTAGTCTACCCGGACTCACACATCCAGACTCTTTGTAGCAGACCCTGAAAAGAGCACCAGAATCTAGTCTATGTGTGTTCGTCTCAGTGATATGTGCAAGACTCTCTTGCAGTTAACAGTGACAGTGTGATGAAGGCCGTTAGTGGGTGAAATCGGTGCCATGGTGATAGGTGCTGTTGCTAATCTGGGCCTGTAAAATCACTTCCACAGGGATGGTCCTGCAGCTCTGTCTCAGTGGGCCGTGTCCAGAGAGAGAGCTAAGATGGTATATCCATGACCCATCCGGGTCTTGAATGAGTGCGTGCAACAGAGGTCCTTGGTCAAGAGGCAATCAATATCTCTAGACCTGTGGTCTGCAAACTGCGGCTCTCAAGCCATAGGCGGCTCTTCAAGGGTGAACGTGTGGTTCTGAAGTCACATGGAAAGCATTTGAAGGTGATCATTTCAAATCATTTGGTTGAAAAAGTGTAGTGGAGGCTCTTGAGTGGTTTCAAAGTGGTTAGGACGGACAGAATTGGCTCTTCGGAGCAATTGTGTCTTAAGAAAACATCCCAGCCCCGTCCAGATCAAGTCTGTCGGTCCAATAGTCGTCTATGATCACTGTTCAGCAAAGCCAAGCCGACAGAGACAATGGGAAGAAAGAAGCAGCGAGGAGAATATTGGCTTCACTTAAATGCAAAACCTAAGCCCAATCACTGCCAGGGAGCCTATCTCAGCTCATAGCAAACCCCACAGGACAGGATGGAACTGCCCCTGTGGGTGTCTGAGGCTGACGCTTCACCGGAGTAGAGGGTCCTGCTCCCACGGTGGTTTCAAATTGCTGACTTTCATGCCGATCAGCCCCATGTCTCAACTCTGGTCCACCAGGGCTCCTGTACATTCAATAGCCTCTCTCTCTCTCTCTCTCTCTCTCTCTCTCTCTCTCTCTCTCTCTCTTTCTTTCTCTCAAAAACCCAGAAAGGCATGATGACTTTGAAGAGGTTGAGACAGGAGACATTCAAGTCCCTGCCACCGAGTCCATTCTGCCTCTCAGTGACCCTGTCTCTCAGTGAGCCTGTAGAGCAAGTGGAGAACTGCTTCCAGGGGTCTCTGAGATGTCGACACTTTATGGGAGTAGAAAATCATGTCTTTCTCCTGAGGAGCAGCTGACAGACAGCGTCAGACTGCTCTCACAGTTGGGTAGGCGGCCCCACGGACAAGCCCCAGGGGTACCAGGTCTCTGCAGAAACGAAGGAAGTTCAAACAGCAGAGGAGCTTTCTCATCTGGATAAGATCAACCTGAGCAAGAGGATCCGATAAGCTCAAAGTCCACACAGCAGCCCTGAGCGTCATCAGCTGTTCTCACCGGAGACCGTCAATGAACCGCAGAATCTCAGCACTGGAAGCTAAGTCGCTTTATGAACAAGACGAGGCAGCTGACCACCATCAGAAAACAATACAGGGGGCTGAGCCCCGGTGGCGTAGTGGTTGTGCGCGGGACTGCGGCCCACTGGGATGGAGGTTCAATTCCAGCAGTGGGGCTGGGCCTCCTCCTCCCACCACCAAAGAGCAGTGATGCCCCCCCCCCAAAAAAAAACAATGCAGGACACTCATGACACCCCCCGAAAAACACTATATCCTGAAAAATGGACACTTTAGCATAACACAAAAATCCTCACCACCGGCCCCATAAGCAACAGCTTGCGAAGCGGATGAAAGACAGGGCTTGTTGAGTTTATTTTACTGGCATCCGCTATCCAATCGCACAGAAATAACATGCAGTGATGTCATCTGATTAAATGACGGACGCCAGCGGACGCACTTGCTGCAGAAGATCTGTCTAACGTGTTAAGAAGCAATGAGATATCGCCGTGAGGATCAAGATGTGGCTGGAGCCGAGGGACGGCATTTTCAAGCGCTTTGTGTGCCTCTGAACACTGGGCCATGACAGAGGAAGCCTGCAGAGAAGATGCATCTGAATTATGGGGTTGGCCAAGACTGTTACAGGACCATGGACCACCAGAAGATTGACAGCATCTGAGTTGGAAGAAGGACCGTCGGATGGTGCTTAGAAGCCAGGCTGGGGATATTTTGAGCCTGTGCTTCTCCAGTCTCTGGAAAAGGACATGAAGATAGAAAGTCATGGGTCTGTCCCAAACTGAAAGACCTTCAATGGAGGGGGTGAGGGTTGGAGGGTGGACACAGTGGCCACACACATAACAGCAACTGAAAGCATTGCTCAGGACTGGACTGAGTTTTATATGTGGTGCACAGAGTCGCACTGAGTCCCTAAAGATGATGAGTCGGCAACATTCTGACACCAAACGATGAAAGGTTGCAGGAAGGACTTGGGGACGTTCCGGATAGAGTCTCAAGATCTTTTCACTTTCATTACAAAGACTATAGTCGTACATCCAGTGTGGGATGATGACACGGCTATTCCACAATGACATACTCCAAAATATGAAGCCAACTATTTACCAGCATTTGGTGTGGAAGTTAAGTTAGCTATTCTCCCTGAAGCTCCCAGTTATTTGAGGCCTTTGTGTGTCTCACAATAAAGCTGACTCCCCTGTTTAGATAATGGCTTCCTTCCCTTGAAGCCTGTGGGCAGGATTCAAGAGCCATTGTCATTGGCTCCTAACCAGACAGACCTGTTTATCCACCTCCAGGAGTCTGAGGTCTTATCATCCTTCTCCCCTCGGTCACGTAGACATCCCTAAGACCACTGCCCTTGTCACCATATAGCCTTTAAGACAGCCCTCTCCTGTGATGTGTCCCCGACCAGTGACGACAGAGCTCATGTGTCCTCCATAAGATTATTTAAACAGGAAAAATTAAAGTTTGCTCTCTCTCCACGTGGACCACCAAGCGGGACGGAGGTGAGCATGCTACTCTGATGTGAAATGTGCTGACCCTTATTATTTCTCTCTCTTCCTCTCATGTTCTCTATATCTTTATTATAATAAATAATAATTATCGCTGTACAACTGCGCCTACTGAACCCGTGATATATGTATCAGAAGCTGGCTTCTTCTGATACATCCAATATCCTCCAGCAACAAAAGTATAATAATAATCAGCCAGTGCCCTTTGGAGCTGACAAATCCTCGGTTACATCCTGAGGAATGGATTCTGTTAACATAGACTGAGCAACTGCTGTTGCTAGAAAGTGCGCTAAGACTACAGCTGGAAAGAAAATGACCTCGTGAACCAAGAAAGAAGAGTCAGAAAATGGACACATATACTACAGCGTCTGAACAGATGCTGAAGAAATCTTCTAAAAAATAAAGCAGACAGCGAGAGACAGATCTTCACCGGACAATGGAGTACTCTGAAGGAATGATGAAAAATGTAAAGGTGAATGCTTTGAACTATGTAGCAGTTTCAATATGGTGCTTATTCATTTCATTTGCAACCCCGCCCCCCCCCAATCTACCATAATCATTAGTCTCTTTCCTTGACCCCATCTCTACTTCCAGTGCCCAAACCACCCAAAAGACAGCATAGCACAAAGTCAAAACCACCAGGTCAGGTCCAGCCCTGCATGTGAGGTCCTCAGGTACAGATCCACCTAAGGATCCCCCAACAAGAAAACCCCAAAGCTAAATGAGCTGCTCTACTCTCTGTGGAACATCTACGGTGGGTGGAGGAGAGTCCTCTCAGACCGGGGTGGGTCCATAAGGAGGGAGGAGTGGGGGCTGCAGGGAGCAGCCTAGTACATACAGCGAGTTAGTAAATTCCACAGTGGGCTGTGTACTGCGATCTACATCGTGATCACCTCTGTCTGAAAGGACAGGTTGCTAGCGTCAATAATACAATGATCAGGAATTGCAAAGTGTGGTGAACGCCACGTGCTTGAACGGCATGAGTAGTCCATCACTGCATATGTCCCCACCTGGATTGAAAAAGATATTTTAAGGTTTCCAAAAAAATATAAATAGAGCCGAGTAAAAGAAATGGGGGTGTGTGTGCAGCAAGTGGATTGGAAAGAAGAGGAAAACTGGGTGATGGTGATGGGTTATTTCATTCTTTAAAAAAATTTCTGTAGGAATCCAGAAAAGGATGGTGGTTTGCATCAGGTGAGAAGCCATGAAAGAGGTGAACACTTCTGGGTGCTTGATTATCTTTCGAAGATAGAACAGGATTCTTCTTTATGGATTGAAGGCGAGGTGGAAGAAGAGAGAAGTCATGGATGATGATAAGGTGTTTCGCCTGAGCGACTTAAATCCACATGACCATGGAGGAACAGAGCTTGGTTTCAGAGGGACCAATTAAGTTGAGATGTCTGTTAGATAGTCAGATGGCTGTGCCAAGTAGGAAGTGTGTTTTCCTTCTGTTAGAATCCAGGGCGAAAGTCCAGGCTGGGGCTATTAGTTGGGAAGTTAACAGTTTACAGATGGTTTATAGAGTTTCCACAGTCTATGAGGTCATCAGAGAAGTGAGTGGAGAGTGAGGTTCCCCAGAAGTCAAGTGAAGAACGTGTTTGCAAGAGGAGAGTGATAGCGGTGTGTCAGTGCATCTGATAGATCAAGAGAACTGTTCCTTCAACGTTGCAGCATGGAAGTCCATAAAGACCTGGATAAATGCTTTTGGTAGGCTAGTCTAGACATAACCTTGAGTAGAATAGGGCTAAGGGAAAAGAAGACCCGCAAAACTGGGGATGATGACCCTAGGTGATTCTTTCAATGAGTTCTGTTATAAAATAGAGCAAAGAAACAGGGTGGTAGTTCTATGCAGTTTTGAGATTCATTGAGGTTTATTTAGTTTTAGGATTGGGAAAAAAATACCAGTCTCTCTATGGGTTGACAGAAATACCATATTAGAGCAATGAAATCAATGAGAGAGAAAGGCGGAGCCAAATATTGCAGCGATGAATCCCAGCAGGAGGATTCATTTCTTAGGATAAGCATAACACATTTCTATTAGCACAGTGGCTTGAAACAGCAGAAATGTATTCGCTGGCAATTCCGGAAGCTAGAAGTCCAAAATCTGTATGCTGGTGGCGCCATATTTCCCTTATACGTGCTAGGGTCCAATGTGTTCTTTGCCTCCTCCACCTCCTCCTCCTCCTCCTGGAAGTTGCTGCTCTTCCTTGGTTTGTGGCC
The DNA here is from genome assembly GCA_004026705.1 of Nesogale talazaci. Taxonomy (NCBI): domain Eukaryota; kingdom Metazoa; phylum Chordata; class Mammalia; order Afrosoricida; family Tenrecidae; genus Nesogale; species Nesogale talazaci. The sequence continues at coordinate 9,607 of PVJH01034709.1, forward strand.
CATTTCTCTCTGCTCCATCTTTAAATGGCCTTCCCCGCTGACTACCTTCTCCTCTTTCTCTGCGTCATCTCTCTGATGTCTTTCTCTGACAAGGACACCTGTTACTGAATGTAAGACTCAGTCCAGTATGATCTCTTCATCTCGAGATCATTAACTTACTGAATCTGTCACGACCTTCCACTCCACCCCCGTCCCCACATAAAGTCACATTCATGAGTTCTGGGCATTACAAGGTGGACACACCTTGCAAGGAGCTACTGTGCAACTCACTACAGTCAGAGAGGAGGAAGGAGGTCTCCTCCACTCACGAGGGAGAAGTTGATCTTCGGTGGGAGCAGAGACAATTCAGTGTTAGTTTCTGTAGGGGCAGCAGGATGGGAGGTCCCAGTTGCAGGTGGATGGGTCAATGCGTGGTGGGAACTTGTGGAAGGTCTCTTCTGGTTGCCTCTTTTCCCTGTGAAGTCAGAAAGAAGGGCAGGAACTGAGAGTGAAGATGGGAATGAAGTATTAAATATTTGAGACGAGAAGGGGGAAAATGCGTTTCAGTCTTCATGTAGCGTAGACTAACTCAGTTAGAGAATTATGACTTGCTGGTCAACATAAAAGCCCCCACAAGGCTTGAGATCATAGATTTAAAGTGAGATCTAAATAATCTGGTGGGTAGTTACTTCCAGGCTTGGATTTTAGCTGCATGGCAGCAGAGGCAGTAGCAGGGACGGAGCGCTGAAAAGAACATCAGGGAAATCAAGCCCAAGACCACAGCCCCACGGCCTGTGGTTAGAAAGGACATCCATCCCGGCTGATTTGGGGGCTCTCTAGCACTAAATTTTAAAGCTGGGTGCCAGAATTTAAGACAGAGAGATTTCCAGCGACTACCTAGAAATCGGGGCCACATGGCGTTGACAGACATCACAACAATTGCCACCACTCAGGGTCACACACCCCTTTATAGATGAAGAAGACTGAGTTGTGATTTCCCCCTTTATCCAGCCATCTTCACACACTGAGGCTACTTGGCTGGCCTAGGTGGGCCATGGAGTCTCAGCCCCTGAGCGAAGACAGTTGGTGGTGTTTGAAGAGGCAGAGGGCATGGCTGAAGGGGGATGGGTGGGGGGCAGGGAGACTAGTGAAGAATACAGTATTCCGCACAATGGAGTTTGTGTTTTATCCCCAGGACACTAGGGAGTTATGAAAGCGTTTACCGCAGAGGAGAGATGGCATCTGCTTTGCATTTTAGGAAGGACCATGAACTCAAAGGGAGAAGAGCAGATGGAAGTAGAAAGTTATTAGTATCGATCCTTATTTTTTTTTTTTAAACTTCTAAGGAGTCCAGGAGCACCAGGTCAGCATGACAGCCACAAGCATTATAACTCACTCTTAGGAGGTCTCCCATGCCAGGCCTCCACTGTCCACCCTTCCCATCCTGTTAGACTGAGGTTGATTCTTGGGTTGTCAGGAGGCAAAGGCAGTCCTGGGGGTCTAGAAGGTGGGATTGAACTTTTGTCAATAGGGTGTGATTTGGAGTCGATGTCAAGGAGTCCAAGTAGAAAAAGATTGCTGTGAGACTGATTGCGGTAGGGTGTTAGACCAGTTGATTAGAGAAACAAATCCAGGGATACTCGTATATTTGTGAGAGGAAGCTTTATATCAAAGAGCAGATGTATATTGAGAAAACATCCCATCCCTGTCTAGTCAAGTCCATAAGTCCGATATGAGCCCATAAGTCGGATACTAGTGCATAATTTTCTCTTCAGACTCACACAGTCTCATGCATGGGTGCAAAATGCAGGAAGATCACAGGCCAGTGGGTGCAATGTCTTGTGAGTCCAATGGCAGTGTCCACGGGGCTTGGCAGCAGCAAGGTGGAGGAGAGAGAGAGAGAGAGAGAGAAAGTCCACCTCCAGGGAGAAAGAGAAAGGAAGTGCCCAGGATCTTCCTCATGAGAAGCTCAGGCTCACCAGGGGGCGTCATCAGGCTGTGACCTCATTGACAGGCTAACCTCCAGCCCTTCACAAGCTGACATGAAATGATATGACAATCACAGGTAGCCCTGGTACAATTGGACTTGACACACATGATCGAAATATGGAATGATGCATGCATTACACCCCAACTAATAAAAAGTCGTGCGCAATTCAAGGGGAGTTCATGAGCTTCTCTGTGACGCAGCTGCCTCATCTGTCAACCGCAGGTGACCAAGGCTATCCCTGTTGTTGCTGCTGCTGCAGGCATCAGGCGGGCATCAGGCACTCAGCACGATGCTGTGCATTTATGTGCTCCAGGAGTGTTCCATTGAAATTCCTGGAGAAGACAGTCTGTGAACTGTGGCTATGACATGCCTGGGTCTTTGCTCATCTTTTTTTTTTTCGTGGGCATCACGGCCTCTGGTGCTCATAGGCGCTACCCAGTGCCGCTCCTGAGAGCAGCCGCTGGATTTGAACTGCCAAGCCTGTGGGCTGCAGCTCCGAACTCAACCACTTACGCCACCGGGGCTCAACCCTGCTCATCTTTTCAAGTGGTGTGTGAGGGGAGTGGGTGTCAGTGAAGCAGTCTTCTTTGACTGTGGGGTTCTTGTTTCCCGGGTGGGAGACCCGGGATCCATTTCTGATGCATGCAGCTTGTTCACACGGCCCACCGTCGGCCTGTCAGGGGAGGCTGGCCTGTCGTTATGCTGTTGTTGCTATGATGTGGAACGGACTTCCGTGGAGCCTCTAGACTAAGAAGGGCTAGGAAGAACATGGCCCGATGAAAATCCTCCAGCTATAAAAGAAAGATGAAAATCCCCCAGCTCACCATGGTCCATCTACCCGTGGTCAAGGGGAGGGTCCAGGGCCTAGTGGCCTTATGCTCCCTTGTGCATGGAGCTGTCATCGTGAGCTGGCAGCCAAGTCCACGGTCACTCAGCAGCAGTCTTTTTACCACGTGGGGTGCTCTCCGTTCAGTGGCAGCTGACACTGTATTTGTGCTAATTGATGCCTTCCCTATCCGTCTACGGAAGGAAAACATTTTCCCTCCAGAGAGGAGACTGTAAGCCTGTCTGAGAAAGCTTCGTGTTAGAGGAAGTTCAGTTAAAGAGCCCAACACTGAATTCCTTCGGAGGCCCACTGACGTCCTGCTGGGTCCTTGAACTGTTGTTGAGGGCTGGCATGGGGTGGAGGTGTTAACCAGGGGAGCATGGGATCTGGCCAGAGCGTGCGTTCACTGGCCTATCTTCCTCAGATCCTCCAGCCTCGTGCTGTTCTTCATCATAACCTTGAGTCCATCTTCCACCTGAGGGCTGGAGGGGACTTGAAGAAAATGTCAACTTGCTCTCCCATTCTGCAGCTCTCTGAGTCCTCACTCCCTGGAGATGGCTCAAGGGGAGTTCAAGACGGGTGGGCTGCTGCAGGCTCCCCCACCACGCTGCCCCCACACAGTCCACCGTGATCAACATGCAGTGTGAAACTCCACGTGCCCGACCACGTCGTCTGGTCCATCGTCAACACGCGCTTCCTCAACGGCTGGCTGCTGCCTGGGCTTCGTGGCCTCAGCCTACCCCGTGAAGTCTAGGCACAGGAAGATGGTTGGAGGCGTGATTGGGGCCCAGAGTCACGTGTCCACTGCCAAGTACCTGAACATATTCTCTATGGCCTTTGGCCACCTGAGAATCATCATTTCATTCTTCTCGCCACAGGCAAAGTGATGAGCTTCTGAGCCCTGTCACAGATCATGGGGGGCCATTAGACACGCACCATGCTGTGTCCTGCACCCTCCAGCCCTGCCCTGCTGGATGACCTGGCCCCTGACCCCTGGCCTGCCTGCACCCGCTCCTGTCCACAGCCAATTGTGCATGTATCTCCATCTATCAACAAGCCCAAAAAAGCATACATCCAGGTGGGTAAAAAAAATTGTAAACTTGACTGCATCACCCCTTTCCCTTCTAAAACTCTTGACTCCTGATTAGAGTCCCACAAGGCCCATGGTCTCCTCTATGCTGAAACCCCACCATGGTTCCAACCACTAGGTCCCAGTGGCAGTTACAGAATCAGTTGTCAATTTGAGACTTACGAGTAAAGGGGTGGAGTCGAGCCTGTCTAGCAGGTCACAGCTTGATGACCTCATTGGCGCGGGAGACACACTGACTCCCTGGGAGACAGTGCCGCTGATAAGACACATGGAGCTAAGCTAGAGCCCTGAGTTGGAGGAACCACTTGGAGACTCCTGTCAGTGCTGAGATGCTTCCACTGCCACTGGAGCCACAAGACTTTCCATCCGCTGGCCTGTGATCTTCCTGCTTTCCATATCATTGTATGTGTTGCATGCATCTGAAGAGGAATTTATAGATTGGTATGACACATATGGACTAATATCAGATGTAAGAACTTGATCTGAACTAGACTGGGTTGTTTTCTCAATATTCCATTGCTCTTATATATAAAGCTTTCTTCCTCACATATGCGTCTCCCTGGATTTGTTTCTCTAGTCTACCTAGACTAGCCCTTTTTGATCTCCTAGGATGGATGGCTCTGAGGAGTATGTGCCTTGGGGGTATTCTTGTTCAATTTAAAGCTCTCTGTGCTCTCTCTCTCTCATTTGGCTGGAAGGTGATTTCAGTGATGGATTCCATTGCAGTTTTAAAGAGTGTCTGAGTACCACAGTGCTCCCTATGATGTCAACCTGGCTACACCAGGATCCTCAGTGATACAGGAGAAGTTGTATTATCGTTCTTCCTTAGGTGATCTGAGGTCAGCAGCCAATCAGTTGAAAGTTTCCTTGGGGATGTGGTGGCCTGCATCCAATATATAGCTGGATGCTCTGGCCAAGTTTCTTCCTGGTCCACCTCCTGTCTTGCACTCACCTCACCATCCTCTGCCCTCCAGTTTGGGGGATTTGAGTTGGCAGCCTACTGTGTAATCTGTAGGTTGTGAGTTCCCCAAATCCCACAGGCCTGGAGGCAGCAGCCTGAAGATTTCAGGTTCATCGTGTGAGTCGGGAGAAACCTCCAGCCTGACGCCGGACCCAGAGATTGGAGGTGTGTCAGGTCATACAACTGCACGGGCCATCTCCTTGAAATGAATCTATGAGGGTATTTAGATATACACCTCAGTGGTTTTACTCCTTTAGAAAACTCTGAGACAGATAGCTCTCCTATTCCTTCTTTTGGGTCATTCTTATAGTGCTGTCTTTGGCCCTGGTCTGTATTTGACTTTTCAGAAGGCATGAATCAGGTATTGTTTTTTGCCTTTCTCCATGGTTTCTAACTAGGGGGCCTAGCTCGCTTCAATAAATATAGGTTGGGGCTGAGCTCCAGTGGTGTAGTGTTTGTGCACGGGACTGTGGCCCACTGGGATGGAGGTTCAATTCCAGCTCCACAGGAGCAAAGGCTGGGCCTCCTACTCCCACCACCAGAGGGCAGTGATGCCCCAAAAAATATGTAGGTTGAGGTGATTTGTTAAAGGTCAAGATACAGTGGCTGGGGCTGAGCCCCAGTGGCGTAGTGGTTGTGTGCGGGACTGTGGACCACTGGGACAGAGGTTCAATTCCAGGAGTGGGGCTGGCCCTCCTACTCCCACCACCGGAGAGCAGTGATGCCCCCCCCCAAAAAAAAAAAAAAAAGATACAGTGGCTGTATGTGGGCCAAGTGGCTTCTGATGCAGACACTGCTTCATGATATGGGATAAGGCTGGGCTACCAGGTCTTGGAGCAGTCCATTAAGGCCTCATTTACTCTAGGGCAGTGGTTCTCAACCTGTGGGTCATGACCCCTTTGCGGTTAGAATGACCCTTTCACAGGGGTTGCCTAAGGCCATCGGAAAACATATTTCTGATGGTCTTAGGAACCAAGACAACGGTCCTCGATCCGTCTCATGGTGGGTCTGCCCACATGCAGATACGCCCACAGACCAGCACCCGGCGTGAAGACTGTGACCTAGGCTACACCATGTTTCCAGACAACAGTGCATTTCTTTGTCGTTAGAAATAAATAGTTCTCAATATAGAATTGCATCTTGTTTTGGTCATGAATCACTATGCTGTTCAATTTGTCACAATGAAGAGACATCCTGCCTATCCGATAGTTACATGACGATTCATCACAATGGTAAAATGACAGGGATGAAGCAGCAACAACAAGACTTTGATGGTTGGGGCGGGGGGTGGGGGGGGTCACCACAACATGAGGAGCTGTTTTAAAGGGCCATGCATTAGGAAAGTTGAGAACCATTGCTCTGGGGCTCTGCCAGCCATTGGTTTCATCGAGCTGGAAGTGAGAGAGGGAAGAGAACTAATCCCCTGAAGGGGAGGGAGCCACCTGTCTGTCCTCTGGTACTGAAAACCAGGAGCCAGCACTGCCTTCTCCTGAGGCCACCCCATCTGGGCACTCGAAATGAATGACTTCAGCCTTCTGGCCCAGCCTTGATGGATGGACTCGCCCGGGTACAGAGACCTGGCAGCCCACGGCGAGAGGTGCCAACAGCACCAGGCACATTCTCCAGACAAGAGCCGGGTCTACCACTAATTTGATGCTTGCCTGCTCAGGCACCACTTATCTGCCCACAGTTTCCTGGGCATGGGCAGGTTGAACAAGGACCTCTAAGACTCCCCAGCTAGGCTTCATCATCGTCCAACGGCAGGGACGATGATCTCTGTCCGCTGCCCCTCCGATCAACCTCAGCCCACCGTCATCCAAGAGCCCAACTCACGGGGAGCCCCCAAGGCAGCCCCTATGGTCTCCAAAGTGAGACATCTTTATGGGCACAGACAGCCTCAGAGTGGCTGGTGGGGTGGAATGCTGACCTAGGAGGCCAATGAGCGCATAGCCCACTGCATCACCAGGACCCCTTTGGGATTTCACTTGGCAGAGAGACAGTTTTTTCTTCTTCAACCCTCATAAACCCTCATGGTGGCTAACAGCTTCATCTCTACTCTAAACTCACTAGCAAATAGCTCCAGGCAGTCACGCCCATCCCGGGGCCAATCCGGCCTCGACAGGATGGCTTCTCAGACGGAATTTGGTCTGGAGACTATTTCTGACTGGCAGGCAGCTATCCAAAATAATACACTTGGCCCAGTTTCCCCCAGGGATGACTTTTGGCAAAACCACGTGCCTGTGATATTGACATGCACACACGTGGCCTAGCTCCAGCAGATCCCTAGTTCTACTTGTATTTGTGTGTGTGTCTGTGTGTGGTAACTCATATAAAAATGGTATCACCCTCTGTAGGGTGGTCTACCACATACCACCAACTGTTGTCTGATGCCAAAAGTACTCAAGGCACAAGGATTCCTGGTGTGGACTTTTTAGAACCACATCAATCTTCCTCCCATCACCCCCTTGGAATCTTTTTATGTGGAAATAATTTCAAACGCACCCCAGCATTCCCAGAGTAATTTAAAAGCTCCCATGTCCCCTGCCTTCTGATTCACTGATCATATTTGGCTCCAAGGTGTTCTGCTTTCAGAGTTGAAAATCTTGACTTTGTTATCCGCCATCGGATAACACTTAGATTTCCTCCCTTGCAATTTGTAAATCCCACTCACTCACCGCCATCCATCGAGGTGATCGGGACGCATGTGACCCCATAGGACACGGCAGAACTGGCCCCCGGGGGTTTCCAAGCCTGTCAGACTGTCAACTCTTCACAGGAGTAGAAATCCTGAGTCTTTTCACCATACAAGGACTTGCTCCCTCCATGGAATCTCCCTGACGGGTCACTGTCCTCCGTGATTCTGGCCAGCACCAGTTCTCACTCTCTATTCAAGTCATCTTCCAGGACTGGAGACCCCATTGTGAGATTTCACTTTCTCGCCTCTTCCTCCAAATGCCCTCTATGACCTTTAGGCAGAGAAGAGGCCCAAGAAGTCATCAACCCAAGAAGCTGTAAGTGGAAATGACCTCATGGGGTGGGGCTGGGGGTGGAGGCGTCCCCCGATCATTTGCATAATGAAACGGCCTGCGAATGGACGTCCTGAATCCTCTCCTGTCCTCCACCCCCCCCTCCCCCCGCCCCCGCTCCTAGGGTGGCATTTTGTTCAGACTGCAAATCCATCCGGTACCCTCCTCCCTCCCTATTCCACTCTCCTGGGAGGTGGGGTGTTAAGTGTAAGGGCGGGTTTTCCCTGGAGAGCGCCAGCTCCGCGGGAACGGAACTCCGAGATTTGCCCCGCGCGCTCACCCCGAATGACTCCCCGGGAGGCAGGAGAGGGGGAGTCCCGCGTGCCCCCGAGATGGACTCGGGGGGTGGGGGTGGGGGGGGGGCGGGAATCCAGAAGTGCTGGAAGTAAATAAACGCGCGCGCGGGGCGGAGCGAGAGCGCTTTCTGCATTCCCGGGGCGCGGGGCAGGGTGCACGCGGCGGCGGCAGCGGGCCGAGGGCGAGGGCGAGGACGGCGCGGCGCGGCTCGGGGAGGCCAGGGCGCGCCCAGCGGGCATCCCGGGGGGCAGCTCGCAGGTGGCGCGCGCGCGGCTCGGGCGGGGCCGGGCAGGGGCGGGCCCGGCGCGCGTCGGCGGTGACGGCAGCGCGAAGGGGAGGTGCCACCCGCCCGCCCGCCTGCCCGCCTGCCCGCCGGCCAGGAAGCTATGGCGAGAGGCCGCGCCGCGGCGCCCGCAGCAGTACCCGCGTCCGCAGCAGCGCCCCCGCCCGCCGCCCCCGGGCCCTGCCGCCCGCCGCCTCCGCGCGCCCCGCGCCCCTAACGCCAGCGCGCCCGGAGCGAGGCGCCCCGCCGGGAGAGGGCCCGAGCGCGGCAGGGCGGCGCGGGGGCAGCCCCATTGGAACCCGAGCGCCCCCCGACGACCCCCGCGCCCCGGAGCCCACAACTGGGCAGCGCAGGCCGGCGGGTGGGGCGCGGAGGAGGCGGCGCCGCAGCCGAGCCCCGCCGAGCGCTCCCTGCGCCCGGCTGCCGCCGAGGGGAGCGGAGCCCCGGGGCCGCCGGGGCCGGGCCGGAGACCCGCAGGAGGAGGCCGGGACGCGGGAGCGCCCCGCAGCCCCGCGCCGGAGGGCCCCGGGGCGCGCCGGCTGCTGGAAAGGAAGGAGTGGGTGCCCAAGCCCGGGGCCACGCTCGGGGAGCCTTGTGCGGGTAAGTCGGGGGTCCGCTTGCGGGCGTCGGGGGCGCAGCGGGCCCCGGGGATGGGGAAGGGCACGGCGGGTTCCGGGAGTTTCCCGAGCGCGATGTGGTGGCGGAGGGCTAGGCTGCGCGTCCGGACCTTGCGGGGGTCACAGAAGGTGGCCCTGGTCGGGCGCACTCCCTTGGAGGTCCGCGGGGGATTCTTGTAAGTGCCCACCGGGCATCGTGTGGGTCTCGCCGCGTGACCTGGATTCCGGGATTCGGTGCTCCAGGTGACAGTGAGGCGACCTTCAAAGAGCCCCAAGCCCTGCCGGGCCGGATCGCAGGTCGTACCCCATCCCCATACACTCAAAACATAGCCTCCACCCCAGTCCGGGAGGAGACGGCTGGCGTTTAGGACTCCCCTCTCCATCCTGAGAGTTAACAAACTCACTTTTGTCACTTTGTGACCCGAGTCTTAAAATGCTTTTCTCATCTCTAAAGCCATGCAGGTTAAAAAAAAAAAAAGGGAATGTGGTGGTGGTATAGTGTGCCCTTTTTTTGCAAGGTTATGTTTCTTGACAGATGCCAATGCTTCCTCCCCACGGCCCTTCCCCCCGGGAAGCCGCCCCTGTTTTTGTAATCTTTGTAACCCCCCCATTGAAATCCACTGGGAGCGTCTCCTCCAAGTGTCCCGATTTCTTTTCCCCTTTCACGTACTTCACCGGAACTCGGTTTGTTTTGAGCAGGCATGTGTGCATGTGGGCTGCGGGCCCGGTGTGTTGCGGGGCTGGCATCTTTCTGGGAACTCCTTTGGGTCTTCTGTGGCACGCGATGACCAGCCTCACAGAGAGGCAGGGCATGTCTGGCATGGCAGCTTGCAGGAGTGGCAAAGGGCGGGGTGGTGAGTCCAGTGTGGCAGAGACCTGGACAGTGAATGACTGGGGAGAGCTGCCCTGAAGTGGGGGCTTTTACCTGGAAGGGTCTTTCAACTTGGAGTAGGGGAGGGGACAGGTTGGAGTGGAAGTGACAGGTGGCCTGCGCTTCTTTCCTCTCCTCTTTGCCCTCTCTCTCCTTTCCCTCTCTCTCTCTCTTCTCTCCTCTCTCCTTCCCTCTCTCTCCTCTCCCTCTCTCCTCTCTCCTTTCCTCTGTCTCATCTCCCTCCTCCCCCCTTCTTTTCTCTCTCTTTCTGTTTGGAGAAGTCATCGAGTGTGCCCTTTGCCCTCTGCCATCACTCAGCTGGGTCAGGGAGGCATTTGCAGGTGCATACCCTGAAGCTGCGGGCTGCTAGTCAGATCACAAAGACCTCTCTGGGTGCAGCAGGCTTGGCCAGCAAACGTTGGGTTTCTGCTGGACCCCAGAGTGAAGTCACTTCCTCTTTGATGCCCCAGGGACTTGTGGGGTTTGGTTTCCCACCAGGGTGTCCCCACGAGGGTTGTGCTGCCTCTGCTCCTTCTGCCTGGCCTGTTTGAGAGGACACTGTCCCTGGGACTTGGAAAATCCTAAGTGCTCCCTTTGCTGTGAGGCCCTTATGTAACCACTGATCTAACGTTCCACCTCTTCATGGCTGCACCACCACTTCATGGCTGCACCACCACCACCATCACCACTTCCAACTCCACCAGCACCACCACCACCACCACTACTACCACCACTACCACCTCCACCTTCACCACCACCGCCTCCACCTCCACCTCCACCTCCACCTCTACCTCCACCTCCACCTCCACCT